>JAGPOY010006485.1:0-10283 GCA_018983105.1 Silene uniflora | reverse complement strand
AAAAAAAATTTTGCCTTTGGTGTAAATATTGTTCTTTAACTTGGCCATTGGCTTGTTCAAACTATTTAGCTTGGATGGAAGCATGAGATTAGTACTTTACATGTGAGAGAGAACGAATGGAAGTGGAACCCACACATATTGGTTGAGTAAAATAGTTTAGCATCGGAGAATCTTATAGCTTGACAAATACTTCGTATCGGTTTGTAAATTTGATGTGGCATCTCCAAGGTATTAGAATTTTAGCATTTGAGTTGCTCTAGTGTGTGAGTAAATAAGTGGATTTTAGTGAATCCCACTTCTTATTCTAGAGTATTTTGACGAATCTTTTTTTTGTCGCACAGAATATTTTGATGAAGTAGAAAATGATGAAGTGTCGTATATTATTATAACAAAACATTTTATTCTCACGTAAACAAAAATTAAAAATAAAACAAAACACCAATCTCAAAAGTACCCAATACTTTGCTTACAAAAAGCACACGCATAAACTTAATTCAAATCTTATTCTCTATTACTCTATAGCCATATCCTTGATTAATCACACCAATTCAAGGAGACATTAACTAGAAGGTATTCAATGGATCAATTTATAACCCAATTCATTGCTTTAGAGCTTTGATTCAGGCATAGAGCTGAGGATTGGCAGTGAGGTATTCTGAAGCAGCCTCGAACAACTTCTTAATGTTCTCGTTTGCAGCTGCGACGTGCTCATCAGTGACAACAAAATCTCCCTTGGTGTGGTAGTGTACCACCATTGTGTAGTGAGTCCCGTTCCCTGAAGGCTCGAAGGTGCTCTCGTTAACTACATATTCTATGTTTTCACGAAGGACATCACCTTCAATGGTAGTGTACTTGCAGTAGAACTTGCCTGCGTCAATTTCATCTACTCTGTTTTTCGCGTACTTGAAGGGTTTCCCTGCATAATATTGTTAGAATATATTATTCGATATTTTGTATATTGTGCAAATAATGTCTTCTGTATTTTCCTTATCTTAATGTACCTAATTAGGCCCATGTAATTAGGTTAGGTTATTTTCTCAGTATTGTACATATACTTGATTTTACGGAATAATATGGCAAGCATCATATTCCTTCATGGTATCAGAGCATGCTCCCACAATTGTCAAAAACCTAGTCTCAGTTAGAAAATTTACTACTGATAACTCCGTTTCTGTCGAATTTGACCCTTTCGGTTTTTGTGTGAAGGACTACATGACGGGGATTCCTCTAATGAGGTGTGAGAGTCGGGGAGCGCTGTATCTTTTGCTGCAATCGAGTCGTCTTTATGGCATGATCGTCTTGGTCATCCTGGAGTCCCTGTTTTTAATTCTCTTCGGTTTAATAATTTGATTCATTTTAATCCGGTTTCTAGGAAAACAATTTGTCATTCTTGCTCATTAGGAAAACATGTGAAACAGCCTTTTGTTCCATCAAATTCAAGAACTTCTTTGCCTTTTGATATTATTCATAGTGATCTTTGGACGTCTCCCGTTCCAAGTTCATGCGGACATCGCTATTATTTATTGCTTTTAGATGATTACTCTAATTTTTTATGGACATTCCCTCTTGCTAAGAAATCTGAAGTCTATGAAAAATTTATCACCTTTCGCAATTATATTAAAACGCAATTTGAACGAGACATCAAAACTATTCAATGTGACAATGGAAAGGAATTTGATAACGGTTTATTTTGGAAATTTTGTGCTAAGAACGGACTAGCTTTTCGCTTGTCTTGTCCGCACACCTCGTCTCAAAATGGCAAAGCCGAGCGTAAAATTCGTTCCATTAATAACATTGTTAGAACTTTACTTCATCATGCGTCGATTCCGCTTTCATTCTGGCATCATGCTCTTGCGATGGCAACATATCTGTCAAATGTTCTCCCTAGCAAAATTATAGCTTTAGAATCTCCCCTCAAAGTTTTATATCATAAGCAGCCCTCGTATAACCATTTACGTGTTTTCGGATGTTTATGTTATCCTTTGATACCGTCCCCAACAATCAACAAACTCCAGGCTAGATCGACACCTTGTGTTTTTCTCGGCTACCCTTCTAACAACCGCGGTTATAAATGTTTTGACATGTCTTCACGAAAAATCATTATTAGTCGCCATGTACTCTTTGACGAATCCCAGTTTCCTTTCGCTAAAGTGTACACACCCGACTATCACACATACGATTCTTTCGATAGTGGTCCATCTCCGTACGTTCTCCACCATGTCCCACCACCGCCGCAGCCTGGTTCCAGTATGCCCCCTGACTCTCCTCGCCCAAATCCCACACCACCAGTTTCTCTTATGCGGTCTCCTATGCGGCCTGCCTCTCCCATTCTAAACCCGTCAACCCAACCGTCTATTCCACTAAGAGCATCCTCTCGCCAGCCCTCTTTAGCACCCAAAGCAGTAACACGAGGTGACCATGGAATTTCTAAGCCCAAGCCTATTTTTAACCTCAACTCCACTGTTGTCGTCTCACCTCTTCCTCGTAACCCCGTGTCAGCTATTAAGGACCATAATTGGAAAATGGCTATGGATGATGAATTTAACGCTCTAATTAGTAATAAGACTTGGGAGCTTGTCCCACGTCCGCCTAATGTGAATATTATTCGTTCTATGTGGATATTTCGGCATAAATTTAAATCTGACGGTTCATTTGAAAGGCACAAAGCTCGTCTTGTAGGTGACGGGAAAACCCAACAGGTTGGTGTTGATTGCGGAGAGACTTTCAGCCCGGTCGTCAAAACGGCCACAATTCGCACTGTACTCTCTCTTGCCGTGTCTCATAACTGGTCTATTCGTCAATTGGATGTCAAAAATGCGTTCCTCCACGGCGAACTTAACGAAACCGTTTACATGCACCAGCCAATGGGCTATCGTGATAAGCGTTTTCCTGATCGTGTTTGTCTCCTTCGGAAGTCGTTATACGGGTTAAAGCAAGCCCCGAGAGCATGGTACAAAAGATTCGCAGATTTTGTGGAGACGATTGGTTTCGAACACAGTCGCTGTGATCACTCATTGTTTGTTTACCGAGACACCCGAGGTACCACGGCTTTTCTCCTTTTATATGTTGATGATATCCTCCTCATCTCCTCCTCGGAGACACTAAGAGTCGACCTTATGACTCGACTCGGGGCTGAGTTTGCAATGAAAGATCTCGGCCCGATTAGTTTTTTCCTCGGCATTTGTGCAACCCGAAATTCTGCTGGATTATTCCTTTCGCAACAGAAATACGCTGCTGAAATACTTGCGCGTGCTGGTATGAGCTCCTGTAAGCCTTCTTCTACACCCGTCGATACTAAGCCCAAGCTTAGCTCTACTTCGAGTCCACCTTTTGGTGACCCGACGCTTTATCGAAGTCTTGCTGGTGCATTGCAATATCTCACATTCACGCGTCCTGACATTTCATATGCGGTTCAGCAGGTATGTTTGTTTATGCACAATCCTATGGAGGTTCACATGAATGCGTTAAAACGCATTCTCCGATACATCAAAGGTACCATTGGTCACGGTTTGTGGTTAGGTGTTTCTTCGCCCACCAGCTTGACATCCTATACGGACGCCGATTGGGCTGGTTGCCCGGACACTCGACGATCTACGAGTGGGTACTGCGTGTTTTTGGGAGACAATTTAATCTCATGGGCATCCAAGCGCCAACCCACCATTTCTCGCTCGAGTGCTGAAGCCGAATATCGAGGAGTTGCCAATGTCGTTTCTGAGTCTTGTTGGCTCCGTAACTTGTTATTGGAATTACATCATCCTTTCTCCAAAGCTACCTTGGTTTACTGCGACAACATTAGTGCCATATACTTGGCGGGTAACCCGGTTCAGAATCAACGTACAAAGCACATTGAACTCGATATTCACTTTGTGCGTGAGAAAGTTTCTCGCGGTGATGTGCGTGTTAATCACGTTCCCTCCCGCTCTCAGCTGGCTGACATTTTCACGAAGGGCCTCCCTTCTGTGCTATTCACTGATTTTCGAGATAGTCTCAACATCCGTCCTCCTCCCGTTTCGACTACGGGGGTGTGTTAGAATATATTATTCGATATTTTGTATATTGTGCAAATAATGTCTTCTGTATTTTCCTTATCTTAATGTACCTAATTAGGCCCATGTAATTAGGTTAGGTTATTTTCTCAGTATTGTACATATACTTGATTTTACGGAATAATATGGCAAGCATCATATTCCTTCAAATATCACATTATTGGTTAAAATATTCTAGCACATTAGCTAGGTAGGACGTGAGTACGTGAACGTATATGCTATTAAGTTGAAAGGAGAAAATTTTATTAAACCTACCTTCGAGGAAGTTATTAGGGGCCTAGATCAAGTGTATTAGGCCTAGATTAAGTGTATTAGTGTATTAGGCCTAGATTAAGTGTATTAGGCCTAAGTCATTAATAGCCTAAGACCATATATGTACTGATAAATAGATATTGCAAAATAATAACACAACTCACCAATTCCCCTTATACTGTTTATCATGGTATCAGAGAACCTCCTCCACATAAAACTCCACCACCAAAACCTAATCTAACAACCTGCCGTCATCCCCAAAAATCCCCTGTTTTTCCGATCATGATAGGCGCAGAGGAATGCAAAGAGCCACAAAAGCTTGATTTCTCTAGCCCTTATTATCTTGGTCCTCACGACATACCCAACATCAAAATCTCCAATGTTGTTCTTCGTCGCGGTAATTACGCCGACTGGAAAAATGACATTAAAATGTCTTTAAAATCCCGCCGTAAATTCGGTTTTGTCGATGGCTCAATCAAAAAGCCAACTGATGCCTTCCTTCTTGAAAATTGGGAAGTTGTTCATTGTACCTTGGTGCAATGGATCCGAAATACGATCGACCCCTCTATCCTTGACACGGTGTCCTACGTTGACGATGCTTCCGCACTTTGGTCTGAATTGGAATCTCAGTTCAATGTTATTGACGGTACGCTTATACGCTTATACACGATCTGAAAACACAGTTACATGATTGCAAATAGACGAAAGGTATGGATGTTACCACCTTTTACGGTAAAATGAAATCACTTTGGGACTCTATTGTTGTCCATGAACCCCCGTTTGCCTGTAAATGCGGCAAATGTGAGTGCGGCATTGGACCCGCGGCTGTGAAACGCCTTGACAACGAGAGGCTTCATCAGTTTTTTATGGGTCTCGATGCCACGCTTTATGGTAATATACGGTCTCAACAGTTTCAACTTGACCCCTTGCCGTCTCTTGGCCGTGCGTATCATGTTGTTCTTCAAGAAGAACGGTTGTGCGCACCCAAAGATTCTTCCCTAGATGTATCCGAAGTTGCTGCTTTTGCCATACCGTCGGCAAAGAATACGACTGACTGGCGTGCTTTACGTGAAAAAGAACGCAGTGAACGCCGCCAGCTTTATTGCACTTCCTGCGACATTCGTGGCCACCTGGTTGGTAATTGTTTTTTCAAAACACAGCGATTTCCGGACTGGTGGGGCGATAGGCCTCGCACCTTGGCTGACTATCGTCGTGCTCGGTCAGGAAATAGTCGTGTGCAGGGCTCGGGTGGTAGTTCTGGGACTGCCTCAATCGTCCCACCTGGGCATTCTTCAGGTTCTAGTTCAGCGGCTACTGCCTCTTCCTCGGGCTCGCTTGTTCGGGCAAATATGCTGACTTCGGGGATATCTGCTAACTCCTTACTTACCTTTGACCGTATTAGTGGTATGTGCAATTGGATTATAGACACGGGCGCCTCCAATCATGTCACAGGCAATTTGTTGTGTTTGGAGGAGCAAAGTGTGATCGCTGCTCGTCCCGTCGGTCTTCCAAATGGCCAGCGGGTTGAGTCCACTTTAATGGGCACTGTTTTTATAAATGAATCTCTAATTTTTCGGAATGTTTTATTTGTTCCTAGTCTGACTTGCAATTTAATATCGGTTTCCCAACTTACAGCTACCACTGATTTTGTATTCGAGTTTGCTAAACGTGCTTGCCTTATTCAGGACCATTCTACGAGGACGACGATTGGGACTGGTGAGCTACGGGATGGACTTTATTGGATTGGTGCACAAGCTCGGCCTCACGTAGCCTGTACGGTGTCTAGCACGAGCTCCTTCGACCTTTGGCATCGAAGATTGGGTCATCCTTCCGATAAAGTGGTCAAGACTATTCCTTTTGCTACTCCTTTAATTTCAAATAAAGATTTGGTTTGCGATGCGTGTCATTATGCTAAACAGCACCGTCATAGCTTTAATTTAAACGATAAACGTGCTTCGGGAATTTTTGATCTTATACATTGTGATTTGTGGGGATCTTATCGTCTCACCTCGTCTTGTGGTGCATCCTATTTCTTAACAATTGTTGACGATTTTTCTCGCGCTACTTGGGTTTATTTATTGGCCGATAAAAAGGAAGTTACGGATATGTTTATGCATTTTTTACATATGGTTGAAACTCAATTTTCTACTACCGTCAAAGCTGTCCGTAGTGATAATGGTACTGAGTTCAATTGTATGGTTGGCTATTTTTTTCAAAAGGGTATCCCGTTTCAGACATCTTGCGTTGGCACGCCCCAACAAAATGGTCGTGTCGAACGCAAACACCGCCATCTTTTGAATGTGGCACGGGCTCTTCTTTATCAAGCCCATTTGCCCAAAACGTTTTGGGGCGAATGTATCTTAACCGCCGCTTACCTGATTAATCGTACACCATCCCCCTTACTTGATCAAAAATCTCCGTATGAATGCTTGTTTGGCACGCCCCCATCCTATAACAACTTACGGGTGTTTGGGTGCCTTGCTTTTGCTCACAATCAAAATACTAAGGGAGATCAGTTTGAAAAACGGGGACGTAAATGCATATTTATCGGGTACCCTCACAATAAAAAGGGATGGAAGCTTTACGATCTTGCCACAAAGTCCTTCTTTGTTTCACGTGATGTGGTTTTTTACGAGTCCCATTTCCCTTTTGCTGAGTCCCCAACTGTCTCTGCCCCTGAGTCGTCACTTCCTCCTCCCTTGGATGCTCCGTTTAATGGTCCCACTGAGCACGACAGTGGCTCTGTTTTTCTTGACTCGGGTGACATAGGGGAGGAGCAGCAGGGCTCGGGTAATGCTCATCCTGATCACAGTGTTTTGCTTGGGTGATGGGTCAGTAGCTGGCCGTGTTGATACAGCAGGTAATGGAGGCCCTAGCATTGATAATATAGCCGACAAAGTGGCTGGTACTGATGCGGTGGCAGATGATACACCTACTAGTACTGATTCTACCGTTTTTATGGGACGCGGTCACCGTCAAAAGTTTCCCGATTCTCGGCTTACAGGTTATGTGCTAGGCACTACTCAAAGTCCATCCTCGTCCCCAAGCTCACCAGAGTCGACATCGTCGCCCTCAGGTACACCATATTCTATAGCAAACTATATAAATTGTGCTAAATTTTCGAGCAAGCATTGTACTTTTCTCGCAGCTATTACTTCGGGGACTGAGCCACCCTCATTTAAGGAGGCTCTTCGCGATAAAGGTTGGTGCTTGGCTATGCAAAATGAGATCGATGCCCTTGAACGAAATGAGACATGGGAGCTTATTGACCTTCCCTCTAATAAAAAGGCTCTTTGCTGCCGATGGGTTTACATAATTAAATATAAAGCCGATGGTTCAATTGAAAGGCTCAAAGCGCGTTTGGTTGTATTTGGCAACCATCAGGTTGAAGGTATAGACTACGGGGAAACTTTTGCTCCAGTTATTAAGATGGTTACTGTCCGCATTTTTCTTGCTGTAGCGGCCATTCAGAAATGGGAATTACATCAGATGGATGTCCATAACGCCTTCTTACACGGTGATTTATCTGAAGACGTTTACATGCGTCTTCCTCCTGGTTTTAGTAAGGGCAACGAAGGAAAGGTGTGTCGGCTAAAGAAATCTCTTTATGGGCTTCGTCAGGCACCGCGGTGTTGGTTTGCCAAGTTGGCTTCATCCCTGCGTGACTACGGCTTTCAGCAATCATATTCGGATTACTCACTATTCTCTTACGCGCGTGACACGGTGCGTCTCTTTGTTCTTATATATGTGGATGACCTTGTTATTGCGGGTAATGATGCTTCCGCTATTGCCTCTTTTAAAACGTATTTGGGGGATTGTTTTCACATGAAGGACTTGGGGCCACTTAAATATTTCCTTGGCCTCGAGGTAGCTAGGAGCACCGAGGGTATTTATCTCGATCAAAGGAAATACGCCATTGATATTATATCTGAAGCGGGTCTGCTAGGTGCCAAACCAGCCGCGACGCCTATCGAACAAAACCATAAGCTTGGGCTTGCTGATGACGCCCTCTTGGATGATGTCACTTCTTATCGTCGCCTTTGTGGGTCGTCTTGTTTATCTTGCCGTTACACGGCCTAACTTGTCCTATGCCGTCCATGTATTATCGCAATTTTTGCATCAACCCCGTCAGGCTCACATGGCAGCCGCCTTAAGGGTCGTGCGCTACCTTAAAGGAAGTCCCGGGCAGGGTGTTCTTTTTCGCTCCAATAGTAGCTTTCCCATTTCAGGTTGGTGTGACTCCGATTACGCAGGGTGTCCTTTGACACGTCGCTCCGCCACCGGCTGGTTTGTCCATCTTGGTGATTCGTCCATTTCTTGGAAAACTAAGAAGCAGCATACAGTCTCACTTTCTTCCTCCGAAGCCGAGTACCGGTCTATGGCTGCTCTTGTGTGTGAACTTAAGTGGCTCAAAGGTCTTTTGGCTAGTTTGGATGTCTCCTTTCCTCTGCCTATTAAGCTCTTTTGCGACAATCAATCCGCTTTGCATTTGGCTCGTAACCCGGTTTTTCATGAGCGCACAAAGCATGTTGAAATTGATTGCCACTTTGTCCGTGACGCTATCGTTGAAGGCTTTGTTCACCCGGTCCATGTCTCGACACATGATCAATTAGCGGATGTCTTTACTAAGGCTTTGGGTGTTACTCAATTTCACAAACTCCTTCACAAGCTGGGCATTCTCGATCAACATGCTCCACCTTCGAGGAAGTTATTAGGGGCCTAGATCAAGTGTATTAGGCCTAGATTAAGTGTATTAGTGTATTAGGCCTAGATTAAGTGTATTAGGCCTAAGTCATTAATAGCCTAAGACCATATATGTACTGATAAATAGATATTGCAAAATAATAACACAACTCACCAATTCCCCTTATACTGTTTATCAGAAGTTGAGTTGTCTGACAGACCCAACAGTGCCGGGTTCACCCTGAACAACATCTACACTTTTAACAAAATTGGGCAACGCCTTTGGCATGAAGTTATGGTTATCAATGCAAAAAGCATTGAACAACCTGGCCGCGGCCACAGAGCTAGTGCAGTCGACCAAAGTGTGTGTTGAAACTCCCATGATCGATTTTTTCTTAAAGAGGTAAATGGAAAAATATAAGAAGTTTGAAGTGATAATTGCTAGTGAAGGTGAAGTAGGTTGATACAAATGTGGTTATTTGGTCTGATATTTATACTGTATTTCGAAGCGGTATCAATATCATCTTATTTGACGACTAATCAAGTAATCAGTCCATGATGGTGTGAACTAACACTACAAGGTGAAATCCAATTAGCTACAGATAATTTAGTAGCAAACCACTTGATTTTGGTAGCTAATTACAAATAGAGACGGAATTTGCGACGGATCGGGTCCGTAGCTAAAAGCCTTGTGGCTAAATTTGCTACGGAATTAGCTACTAATTATTATCTACCAAATGTGAAGTAGATACTTTTGCGACAGTAATAGAGACCAAAATCGAAGTAGCTACATTAGAGACCACAAATTGTATAGTAGCTAAACTAGTAACTGAATTAGAGACCAATTTCGTTGTTTCTAAATTAGCGACCAAAGTGTTAGTATCTAAATTGGCTACGACATAATAAGTGTGGGCCCTATATGCCACGACACCCTAACTAGGCCCCCCGCACTCAATGTGAGACATGGCACGTAGGACCATCGCTTGCTGAGCATGCATGTATGTTCATGGATGACCTCCCGTGGAGACGTTGGTAATATTTGTTGTTGAGAGGAATCGAACTCATGACTTCCAACTCAGTAACTGACCTTCTAACCATTGAGGCAAAGGAGGATTAATGACTATTTGGGTAATGAATATTTACTTAAAGTAAAAGTCATGTTACGTATGTGAGTTATAAGGTACTTTTTCATAATAGTTATAATAATATAAGTAGATTATAATAATAATTCATTAAATTTTTTATGAAATATAAAAAATACACGATAACGAAAATTAACTTTAGCTACCAACGTATTTCCGT
>JAGPOY010006484.1:29344-39617 GCA_018983105.1 Silene uniflora | reverse complement strand
CATATCGTAGAGATAATGATAGCGAAAATCTTAAGAGCTCTTTAAAATAATATTTATGAGACTCGAAAAATTTTTGGTTGATACATAAGGTCCAAATATGCCTCTTATTTATAATCATAAGATCACACCACCTTATACTAATCTTTCGATGTGGGACAATTCTACTATTTATATGTAGTATATTCACCACACCTACCTTATTTTCCAATGTGGGACAAAACAAACTAAAAAGTACACAATTTTACATACTAAGAAGTATATATATCATCTTTAATATGTGCAAATAATATGAAATCTATACTCTAACGATAGCATTTTTTTACCACGAAGCTAATTATATTATTTGCATAATTTTTTTACCGACATATTTTTGCCAAATGAAATGTAAAAGTTTTTATATAAAAATTGGAAATATCACTTGAATATAATTTAGGAAATATTTATTATGGTCATTAAAATCTTTTCCACTTTATTTTTTTACATCAAAAATATTAATTATGATACTTTCCTTAATTGATTTTTGATGATGTGGACGCTCTAGAATCGCTCGAAAAAACTCTCTTTTATATATATATATATATATATATATTGACTAATTAAATTACAAATCTAATGATTATGAAATATTATATTTTTTGGAAATCTGAATTGATTTACTTACCTTTTAATAGTTTCCAAAATATAAAATACTTTATATTATATTTGTGTATCTTAATTAATACCATATAAGTAGCACCTTTTTATTTTAAAGAAACTGCCATATTCTTTAAATTTATAATTTTAACCAAAACTATATAATATTTACATTGAAATCCCTTGTTCATGTCCATCACACAGTGCTAACGATTAAAAAAACTATATAATATAATTAATTCGTATAAATTTATTTAACTGCGTTGAAGTCCCTTGATTTCTCAAATTAATATGTAGTATCGATAGCATTGAACTATTGATTGATATATGCTCTAATTTGACTATCCATAAACACCGTGTTCCAAAGTTGACAAAATCTAACGACCGAAACACCTTCCTGCCTCAGTCATTCTTCCCCACCGCTTTTCTTACGGCATCTGGATTACCAAAAGTAAACCAATACCGTAGCCTTTGCGCCCATTTCTTTCCGCTTTATATAAAATCCCCAAAAAAATCACCGCTTTATTCCGCCATTATTTGTATACTCGTTACGCATTTCTACTAGCCACATGATAATATCGTAACCTCGTCAATTTCCGTCCATATTCATTCATTTATACAGCATACATTGTTATACTCCCTCCGTCCCAATTTTATTGTCCCCTTACGAGTCCGTAATATGACCGGGAATGGCCGGCCGTCGCAGAGCCGCTGTGTTCGAGACGTACTTTGCGACGCCGGTGCCGGTGCTGCCGCTGGTTTGTTTTCTCCTCTCTCCTCTTTTCAATCATTTGTTTACATTACTCCTCACAATTGAGACGGAAAGAGTAGTTTTTTTCAATTGAAGTCAATTTTATAGTCAAATTAGGGTTTTGAAGGTGAATGTAGGGATTAATTGTAGAATAATGAGCTTAATTTGTTGTGTAGGTTCGATTGCGGCGACGTTTGTTTGTCCGTTAGATGTGATTAAGACTAGATTGCAGGTTCATGGAACAAATATGGCTTCTGGTTCTACTGTTAAAGGTGTGTTCGCTTTTAATTGCATGCTGAATTGTTAATTAATGGTTAATGTTTGTTAATTTTATTGTTTTGATCGAATTTGAATCAATTGCATGTTGAATTGAATGAAAATTGAGTAGTAGTGTTTGGAGAATAGATGTTGATGATTAGGAACTTTTTGTGTAGACTTAATTCGGGTATTTGAGCTCCGGTGCTCGCGAATTTCGTTGAGATAATAGTTTGAGAAAGTCACCGGCTCACCTGATGTCTTATCATGAGATACTCAGTAGTTAGTTTGAAATTTATCGTTATTAGGAGTGTAAACTTTTGTGAACGGCTTACGTAACTGCTCAGTCAATGGTTGTTCTGAGTCAAATCGAGTGCAAAACCCGTCTCATGAACTAGTGCAGCTTGTTTTAGGCATCGGTTAAGATAAAGGTGTAAATACTTTATAATTATGCTTGTTATAGCTAGTTTAAAATGTATATATTGTCTAGCTATACAAGGCAAGCTCGAATGATAGAATTTATAGATGAATGTTGCTCTTATGTGGAACCTCTGCTGCTCTGCAGCTGCGCTCATTAGTGCAAATACACCTATATTCGTCTTTGCTCGTTTATGACCCTAATCTTATAGTCCCTTTGTCTCGGTCATTTGTTTACCTTTGGTTTTGGCACAATGACCAAGAAAAGAGGAGATGACCAATTATTTGATGACGAGTGGATCAAATTGAGTGTGGAGGATCAAATTGTTCATCAAAAGCATTCCCAAAATAGAAAGGTAAATAATTAGACACCCCAAGTCGGACTGGTAAACAAATGACTGGACAGAGGGAGTACTTTATATCTCTTCAAACCTCGGCATTCTATCTTACTGTTTAACCTAAACAGAGGCCTTTTTTTTATTGTAGTTGTTTGGCGCGTGTAAGCAGTGATAGTTGTTTGAGTGTTGATGAAAGATTAAGCAAGAACTTGAGCTCTCTATTTGTAGTGCAGTCATGAATCTACATGAGAGTTTTTGCTTGTTTATTGTCGATGAAATACAAATTATCTCACGGGATGGTTTCGTTTGTATCTGAGTGTTAAACATCGATCCGCTTGTGTCGAGTATTGAAAACGGCCGGGATTGTGATACAGAAAATTGTAGTTTCACTTCTTAGAACGCTCTACAAATTATGAATAATGTCACGAGCTCTCTTTGGCATTCTCGAGGATAATTTTTTAGAGCTTCCAACCATTCAGAAATTACCTTTTAAATCTAAAGGGCTTATCTCTTGTTTAATTGTCAGCTTGTAATATCATATACTCCGTATTTTTTTTGTTTTTATGTGCCTTATTCTTTCATTTTGGATTATATGTAAACAGGTAGTATTATCATAACGAGCTTGCAAGACATTATTAAAAGGGAGGGTTTTCGAGGACTGTATCGTGGGCTTTCACCTACACTATTGGCTTTACTTCCAAATTGGGCGGTAAGAAATTCTACTTTAGTTAGATATTTGAATGAAACTGATAGAATATCTGTTCCTGGACTCGTCTTTGTGACATTTTGCCTGCTTCCCCCTTTCCCTTCTTTTGTTACTGCATTACTTGGGGTTTTTTTTTGTTTGCTGTATTTGCACATTCAAAATTGACAGATTTGATTTAGTATAATTTCGAGATGATAGTTTTATTGGCTATTGTTACTTTGATCTCATTATGGGACTCATTTATCTTCTACATCCACTCAACAATGGTGAGGTTTTAGTACAATTGTCTTTGTGGTGGCTGATGGTAATTGTATGCATTTGATTACCACGTCCTCGGTCTAGCCAATGGCTCAATAGGATTATTTTGTAGTGAGCGATGAAAGTATGAAACCCACCGTTGATTTTCGGCAAGGTCACGGGATCAGCCTAGACTATTGGTTTTTGCTGTTCTGTTGCAGTGATGGTGGCAGGTTTTTCACTTCTCAGTGGCGGACCCATATGGGCCCCCCAACCCAATAAAAAAGGGCAGCCCGGTGCACGATGGCGTCCCCGCTAGGCGAGGGTCCGGGGAAGGGTCCCACCACAAGGGTGTAATAGGGGCAAGCCTTCCCTTGCCATTTTGGCAAGAGGCCGCTCCTAGGACTTGAACCCGTGACCTCACGGTCACAAAGCAACACCTTAACCGGTGCGCCAGCCGCCAAGGCCCCCCAACCCAAATAAAAAATAAAATAATTAATGTTGTCCAGTGGGCAGCGGCTTTGTGTAGAAAACTGTTAATATGTATAGAAGTATAGAACAGTATAGCTAATAAGCATCTAGTTGTCATTGACTCATTGCTCTAGTGGTAAAGCATTTGCACTCTTCCCAGTACACCCCAGGTTTGAACCTTGGTAGCAGCACTTTTGTAATTTCTTTTTTTAGTTGTAAAGGGGTATGTTCAAAAGAGTAATATGAAGGGTGAAGGGTTCGAAGTTTGTACCCATCAATTTGTATTGTGGTTTTTTAAAATTATACGAAGTACACAATTTTAATTACTTTTCAAATATCTATTGAAAATAATTTTTTTTCCTAAACTTTACTACTCCCATAACCCCTAAATTTTATGAAGGAGTATATGAGAAATTAAAAACTTATTTAAACAACATTTCAAATGTAACCAATTTGCATTGATTTTTTTTTTTAAAAATGAAGGCAATTTCAATCATGAGATACCAATTAGAGATGAAAATTTTAAATATAGAGGACAAAGTACACAATAAAAAAATTCAAATTTTTTCTTTCCTCACATAATATTTTTTTCCAGATTTGTCCAATATTTGTATATGAGTAATGAAGTAAGTAATTACTTTTGGTTGTCATTCGTCATTATTTATAGATTAAAATCTCTTGGGAGGACAACTTGATAAGCGAAAAAATCGGCAAATTTTTTGTGTGCCCCCCGCCTTGAAATTTCTGGGTCAGGCACTGGTTCCTCTGCCTGTTTTTTCCCTCTCTATTTCATTATCTTTGGCATTTTAGAACAGCACTGATCCCAATCTCATACCCTTTAAATTTCCTTTAATGACAGACATGCTCATTTCATACGTAGGTATACTTCCCAGTTTATGAGCATCTTAAAGGCGTACTTCGGTTAGATGGTTTGAATCCTTCCCACATATTTTTGATTTAGCCTTTTTACTTCTTGCTTTACAGCAGTTATGAACAAAATGGTGTTTTGTTTACATATTTGTAGATAGTGGTAATGATCAGCTAACATTCGGTAGAAATATGGTTGCTGCTGCTGGTGCTGGAGCTGCAACTGCCATCACAACTAATCCTCTGTGGGTTGTTAAGACCCGACTCCAAGTGAGTAAATACTCCGTAATAAGTTGTATTGCTGAATTTTTGGTGAAGGGCATGCCTCTACGGCTCTACCCTGGTTTCACAAAAAAAAAAAAAAGATTCTGTTGGATGACTGCTTATTACGATATTGAACTGGGATCATAAAATATATACTTACATCATTACATGCATAGATGTTTCATTTTCTTTAGTCTTTAAAGACAATGTAAGTTCATCTAGACAGCTATATAAACCCTGTTTTAAGCACGGTAGCTGATATTTTAGTTCTCTCTATGGAGCCCTTTGGCATGCAAGCATGCCCATCTGACTCATGGCAGTATACCTAACTTTATCACGCCTAATACATTTCCGTATCGGCTTTCATCTACAGTTGGTGGTTATGAATTAGTCAATAAATTCTTACCCTGAACCACATCTGTTAGTGTCTTGCTTTTTGTTAAATCAGTTAAAGATTTTTTAGACTAATTAAGATTTTCAATAACGGCAACCCTTTATTGGATAGATGCCTCGTTCTATGGTGTTGGACAGTAGTGTTAGTTCTAGAATCAGTAAATTCCTGGCTAATTATATTGGAAATTGTTCGTTTTGCTGTTCTATTGTTCGGATGATGATCTCATATACTCGTACCATTATATGGGCCCATCATTAAATGTTGGACTTTACAAGTACCAAACTTTCTAGTGGCTTATTTGTGCATTTTAGAATAAAAATTTTCTGGCAATTAATCCTTTTTCATTGGAACAATAGGTTTGTGGATTAGGTGTGACAAAAATCCAACTTTTAGATCAGTTTTTACTTTTTACGCTCAAATAGAAATTGTGAATTGAGGTTTACAATTTTTTCTGTAAAATTATATTTCATTTTTGGTCAAGAACAAAATGCTGATTTGCTTATGTTTTAAGAAGCTCAATATTAATTGTTGTGGTAAGCTTCTGAAAAGTGGATGGATCATTGCTATCTATACAATGGAACTTGAAAAATGATGTGGAATTGTGAACCATTTATCGTGGGAAGGAAAGTTCTTCCCTTTGTTTCAAGGTTTGTGTGACCTGAGTCATGTGAACCTACTCTGGGCTCGGCTGTTTGAGGTAGTTAGTTCAGTTGGTAGTTTCTCTGTGGTCTGTACTATGCTACGAGTGCTTTTATAGCAGGATTGTTCCTGAATTGTGCTGGTCTTTCTATAATCGGCTTTCCTCAACCTTTCCCCCTTCCCATCTAATTGGATGCCGTCTTTAATCATGTTATCTATATCCTGATAAAGGTATGGAATTAACTTGATTTATTCTCTCTGTCATAAATTCTATGCTACATGTTTCTGAGTTCATAACCCAGGTTATAAAACTGGAGTGCAACCATTAGTAAATCACTTTGGTTTTCCCAGTCTTGTGATCAATTATTTGCTTTCTTCACTGTAGACCCAGGGAATGAGGACCGATGTGGTTCCATACAAAAGCATAGCTTCTGCCTTGAGAAGGATTGCTCACGAAGAAGGAAGACGAGGGTTGTACAGGTAACGGTGATTGATGCATAAGAGCATCTGATTTGTCCCTTTTTTCAAGATAGTGTTCTCACTTTTCATCTTGTGGACTACAAACCCCTGATCATTTTTTTATAGGTTTCTTCCTTTATTTTAAGAAAACAATGTTTTCTACATTTTTACGACTTTCTGAGCTTTAACTTTAAATTACATATTGACTATTTATTGTGTTTTCCTTTTCTTCTTCGTTTCCTTATTTCCATTATGTACGTGTCATTGATGGCTTCAGATGTTAATTTCATAATTGTAGAGGTGGTGGTGGTGGTGGTGGTTCTTAGACTGAAAGTCTGAAATATTAGTCAGTTAATTAAATTTCATGTTCTCAGTTTCCAGAATTTATCTTTGTTACAGATGACTTTATGAGTCTCTTGTACTTTCATGAAACTTCTTGCACTTGCATACCTTCTCTATGTACACATTTTGTTAGGCTGAAATATTATTGTCTATTGATATTCACGTCTTCAGTTTCTAGAGTTTATATTTTTTCAAGATTTCAAATATGAGTTTATACTTGATGGTAGGTCAGTCCAAATTCATGAAAAGTTGTACTTGTATTCTGGAATTCAACAAACATCAGCTTTAGTAGTTGGATGAAAATGATTTTGTTTTTTCTTGTATCTACAGCGGGCTTTTGCCTTCGTTGGCGGGAATAAGTCATGTTGCCATCCAGTTTCCTGCATATGAAAAAATCAAGTTCTTCTTGGCGGAAAGGGGTATTGTGAATACTCCTTTGAAATCTGTTTATTGTATTCCCCACAGGTATGCTGTAGGTAAATTGGTTGTGTGGTACTGATTGTGTGTGATGTCTACTTTGCAGAACATACGACGGTTGACAAGCTTAGCCCAGGAAACGTAGCAGTAGCTTCTTCTTTGTCTAAAATAGTAGCGTCTATAATGACTTACCCACATGAGGTTTCTTTTCACTGAAAATTCAAACATCCTTATACTACCTCCATCCCATTTATATTCCCGCCTTTGAGTCTTTTTGACTTGGGTATCAGCGGATGTCAACTTTGACTACCATTTACTCCAATTATAAGCAGAGCTGTTAAAAATTATCATGTTTGATTCATTGAAAAGTTTTAATTTTTGCATATTATGAGAAAATGTTGATTAAAGTTGACATCATTTGACCTACAAGTCAAAGGACAATTCTAATGGGATGGAGGATTTGCTAAACAAATTGCACATTTGCTTTAACTTTCTAATTGTTACAGGTTGTCCGTTCTAGGCTTCAGGAACAAGGCCATGTTCAAAGCCAGGAAATGCGTTACTCAGGTGTTTTTGATTGTATGAGAAAGGTCTTCCAAGCCGAAGGGCTTCCGGGCTTTTATCGTGGATGTGCAACTAATCTACTTCGAACCGTTCCATCAGCTGTCATTACCTTTACTAGCTATGAGATGATTAAAAGATTTTTACAGCAAGCAGTTCCTCCTGCTTCAGAAACGCCGCATTCTCGATCTAATTTTGATGATCACAACAAGACTCTTCAGAATAATACCACGAGCGTGCAATAAAGGTCAGTTTTAGACAATGATTGATAGTTTTGCCTCTCTAAATGAGGCCATGAGCCGAACAAATCACAAAGGAAGATTATAATTTATAAAGGTACAAGGTTTTGAAGTGAGACTGAATAAGTCATTTTATTTTCAAGTATATGGTTGGAACAATTTTCTGTGTCAACGTGATCTAACTTGTCGGGAAATTTTTTAATGGAGGTCGCGGCCTGCAACTGTAAATTTTGAGCATACGATGAATTATGATGACGAAATGGAACAAGAGTGTAAGTTAATGGAGTAAAGTCACCACATAATTTCAGTGATTTTTGTTCATACTGAATTAAGGCGTACTGTACTCTGTTAGTCTGTTTATGTAACAATTTTATTGGACAATCAATTGTTATTGTTATTTTATGGCTAGAGAACACATCGTGATTCAATGTGTTCATTTAATCGCTACAAGTTTAGCTCGTATTAACAAATTTCTCGTTCCATCGACGCAAGAACCAGCTTAATTTTGTGGTCGAATCCTCACCTAAACTTTGATATTTGATGAATATGATAGCCATTTCGATAGTTTTTTAGTATTTGAAAACCATGCCTCAAATTACTGATATCGCCTTCATTGAGGTCACTACGGTCGGGTTTATCCATATACTCTCATTTTCTGTTTATGGATATTTTTATTTCTTTCCGGGAGGTTTTTTTTTTTTTGGCAGCGAGCTTCCGGGGAGGTATATAGGCCCGTAAAAGTAACAATCTACCTTACTGAACATGTATATTTATGATATCATCCATTACTAAACTCGTACTAAAATCTCATTAGTTTATCGCTCACTGCCCTCAGTCTTGGTATCGGATTTCGACTGATAGCCAACAAAATGGCACTGCCGCATTTTGGAGTGAATCGAGTTGAGGATGTGCATAGCCGACAGCCGTTATGGAGAACGTTTAATATAGTTTTCAATTTGTCCAACTCCAACTACAAACTGCAAAATCAATGAAAATATGTAAAGTAAACAATCTGGAGAACTTCCTTTATTAGCTACCGATTGTCAAGTACAGCAATAATATCGGAGAGCACCGTAGTGACTAGTGAGTTTAAATAGCTTAATTGACAATCTTTTTTACGATAAAATAGCAAGAAAATAGACGCATCATATTGACTATCGGTCAAGAAAACTTTTATCACTCCCTCTATTTAAGTCATTTATTACGGTATCCGAGTATGCAAAAGTTTATAGGCCAATATGCCATAAAAACATAATGCAAGGCCATATAATGTAATAATCATTTGTTGTGGTTCAACACCGCTAAGATTCGAGTCGCACACACTGACATTCTCATCTTCCTACAGAACACGATTAACTTTGAGAATTTACAAGTCATGAATTTGGCATAACTAAAAAATAAAACAAAAAATTGCATTCACATATTTAACAGCTTGCTGTAATACCAATTCAATTGACTATATGAGACAGTTTTACAAGTTCGCATTCATTTGAGCTCAACCTGTGTGGCAAATCAACTAATGTTGGTTCTAATGACTAAAACCGTGTTTCAACAGATTGTTTTGTGAATCGAAAACCGCTTGAAACTGAATTTGCAAGCCACTAGAATTGAACAATGCTAAACCCATGACGGTATTTTATCTTTCTGCATCTTGTACTACCAATGCCTTAATGGGAAAAAGAAAGATCCCACAGTTCTGAAAAAAATATGTTCCATGGTATAATTTTCCTTTTCCCTACAAAATATACATCTTAAACAAATTTTACTATTACCAGACCAATTGTTCAGCTGTGAAATCTTCAAGAAATCGGGGTGGTTACACCGCTGTTGTGTTTGTATAGAGGATGGTGAAGAACAACTCAACATCGTGTATATTTCGGATCAATTGAATAAACTGGTTCTCACTTGGTTCATCGAGAATTAGCTGGCTGACTTGTGCTACTCGTGGCACGAGTTTGACCAAAGGTGTTCCTGTTGAGGCTCCAGATGGATGATTGAATATATCTTTCACGACTGCATTTGCTACTGTTGTGAGTGATACTTCGACAACATTGGTGAATTCATCACTGCAGTAATGTGACCAATGCCCATTTACGTTAAATTGCCAGAAAATAATTCATCAGAAATGCAATTGCAACCAACCTAACTAGCCCAGACTGGAAGATATTTCAAGCATAACAAATGATCGAGTTCCGATCATGAAGAGAAATAACGAAGCTAGAAAACAAGCTTATATAATGTGAAACCATTTTCTTTGACTAAAAATTCTACACAGAGCCATTC
>JAGPOY010006484.1:10044-20328 GCA_018983105.1 Silene uniflora | reverse complement strand
ATCGAGTTTTGACGACTTTTGTCAGAAATCGGTTTTATCAAAGTAAAATGTTCAAATAACGTTTGAAAAACTTCTAAACAACTTTAAAACACTTCAAATAATCATTTTACTTAAAAATAAAATAAAATTATATTTCAACATTTTATTATTATTTTCGATAATTAATTATTTAAATAAAAATTGATTAAAATATTACTTTTAATGCGAAAATAAAGGTCTCGTAAAGACGGGGTGTTACACTAACGATCAAAGATCATGTCAATCTCAAAGCATTTTAAGACTAATTTATTCTTACTCCCATATTGACGATTTCATACGATGACTCATATCGGCCTAGAGCATTTTAAGGCAAACATTATGTTGTCCCACACAGGAAGAAATAAGAATATTGCACAAAATTTTTAAAAGCTTTAGAGATCTCAAGGGAAGTATGGAAAACAAACTGGTGGTTTAGTTAAGATCTCAACGTTATGTCTTCTTCTCAACTAAGTCAAATACTGTTATCTCAGTGATTTTCTGGACCCCGCGTTTCATTATAATAAGGTTCTGCAGCAAATACGACGATGAATTACTTCGTAAATCTAAAAAATAGAAACACTTGACCTCGCTGCAGACATGTAACATAGCATTCACATCGGTAAACCAGCTTTTTTATGTTTTAAATATACGCGTAGGCTGAAGGGTGCGTGTAACGGATCTCCTGTCTCGATAGAGGAGGGGTGTATGGGGCAGGAGTTATGTAATGTCACTGCTCAAAAAAATACAGATGGAAGCTTTGGAACTCACATATTGCAAAGTTGAAAGCAATGATCGGATATTTCCTTCCTTCCTTCCGACCACTGTAACACTTTAGTTTCATAATCCTGAAAGCCAAACAAGCAAACATTACATCTCCAACATCGGTTTTTTTCTAACAGTTTGCGTTCGAAAATGAACAGAATTGAGGGAGCTACCTTAATTGCTTCATTACTCTGTCACTTAATTGGAACGAGCACATTAATTAGAGATATATTGATGAAAATGATGAACGATTTGCTGAATTCTCTTTTCGTCTCAGTCATTTGTTTTAACTTTATTTAAAATATTCTTCGCAAAAGAAAGGAAAGACCAACAAATGCTTGGCACGGAGGGGGTAACGTATAATAACTGACATACCTGAACATCGTCATCAAAAGGTGCATTGTTTATTGGGGCAGAATTCTTGAGGCTGTCCGTGTTTGATGCCGCTATCGAAGACAGACAGAAACGTGAGTATGATAGAAGAGGGAACAGGGGATAAATTCTAACCACCATGGTGGAAAAAATACCTTTCAATTTGACATTACTACAAACTATCTCCTTTAAATTTCGCTTACACTCAGTAACATACACCGTCACCGAATGTCTTTAAATTCCGATGATCCACACAATATACCAAATGAATTAACTCTCGACAGATAAAACCAATTCAACTCCAAATAAACTTTATAATTTTACTTCTGCTGACAGGTTCTTAACTTAGTTGCTCAAAGCAACAACTTATACAGTGTCTATACTACTACAATATCAAAATTTTTGTCTCAGTAAAAACTGAACACACTTATAGAGTAACTTTGAGAGCATTTTAAACATGGTAGAGTCTGCAGTATAGTGGTCATACAACATCAAAACTCTTTATTTCCCTTTTGTGTCTCAAATCATTTCCTTTTCCTAAAACATCGGCAAAGAAACTAACCTTGCCCAAAAATGGAACCTTAAAATAACTTAAATAACCTGCACACTTTTCTTGTGTAAACAATCTGATTTAGTCCCGTTTCAAGGCAAGCAAGACCTTTACTTATATTACGCCGTATAGCAGAAGTTTCGTCCATCGATTGCATATTCCATCCAGAATGTTTTTAACTTCAACATAAAATTCTCTAAACCTTTGATTTTCAAGTTCAGACAACCCACAACTTAGTTCCCCAAAAAATAGAACCTTAAAATACCCGTCTCGCTTAAGACAGATATGACCGTCTGAAGAGAGACCGACACAACTGTGCCTAATTATATTATATGTTTATAACAAAAGCTTAATGTCAATCATCGACAGAAGCTTCTTGTCAATCGTTAATTGCATATTCCATCCATGAATGTTGTTCATATCCATCTTGTTTCAGATAGAAGTGTGAGTATGATAGAAGCGGGAAAAGGGGATAAATAAAATTCCTAACCCCCGTTGTATGAGAGATGGAGCAAGATCTCTCAAAGACCCACAATCCACAGAAAATAAACAAAAAAAAAATCACACTGAACAGTTTCAAATAAAGACACACAACAACAACAACAACAACAACAACAACAACAACATCAGAGCCTTAATCCCAAAATGATTTGGGGTCGGCTGACATGAATCATCCTTTAGAATCGCCATGGGTGATCTCAAAAAGCGAAAATATAAAAAGAACAACAAATAAAGACACACATGCCAGTATATTCGTCAGCATACTCAAAGGTGGCAAGGCAGAAAAGGTGGTAAAGCTGGGACCCTCCAAAGGGCCAAGCCAACTGTCTAGGTTAGAAACGGCGGCCGTGCCGGTGGCTGGGGTGATGCTAAAGGCGGTGGAATAAAAACAAAGAATTGGTAATAATAAAAACCAAGAATCGGTGATAGATAGCAACTGCATACCTACCTGCGATCAAAAGAGGAGCGAAATCAGACTTGTGAGTAGGGTTATCAATGCTGAGTCTAAGGTGTTCAAGTTTGTCCATAAGAGGCGGCAGTGACAGTGGTTGTGGATGAATCCTATGGTTTGGTTCCAACCGACAAAAAAATTATCCGGACAGCTGCTAAATGGCATAAACTGCACTTTGGGAATGTGAGGAAGATCCAAACAAAAAAAAAATAAACAAATTACCGCTATCATCGATGGAATAACTTAGCTTACAGATTTAAGTTAATCACAGCATTGCTCCCAGGCACATAAAAAATCCCTGAAAACAGGATGCATCTGCCAAGACAAACAGCAAAATAAGTAAATGATTTTAAACATCACAAGGATTCAACTAACACTCCATACTTTTAATGTTACTGAAGACTAAAACCATAATCTAAAGAACTGCTGAAAGTTTTTAAAACCAATCACACCATATGATCCAAAATTCATAGATAAACTAACATGATCAGCTATAATTTACTCACATTCAATGCCAAATCTGGCTAGGTGATAATAACAGGCTTATCCCAGTCATATATATAAGTATATGTCTGCCTAAGATCTCGACTAAACTAAAAGTAAAAGGTGGTTTCATGAGCAAAGAGTAAACATAGAAAAAAGCATAAATAACGATGAAGGCTGGTTTGCAATAAAGTTGAAAGAAACAGTGACTAATCGAAACATTGATAAATCAAAACACTGATCAATCGAAGCCTAAATTGGATTCGATTAATCATCAATCGATGAACACCCAAAAAATGAAACATGGAGAAAGTAATTACACACCTCCATGTATCCAGACAAAAATGAAACATTGGTAGGTTTTGTCTCTACAAAATATAGTTTTTGATAAGAATAAGAAAGCAATCAGATACAAGCCAATAAACCTGTAAACCACTCAACCAATATAAGAGACGAGAGACGAGAAAGCAATAATGCAGTAAAGATCGCACTACTCCATAACTCCCACCCATGACACAGACAAGTAGATGCATTCCCGTCTTTAAGTACAAAGCTTAACACCGTATTATCAGTTTGAATTTGCAGGTGTGGTAGGGAATGAGACGGGTCAAATACCCCACCATTTGCAGGTGGTGGTCGGGAATGCGATTGTTACATCAAAATTAACAAAATTGTACAATTACTAATACATACAAAGCATTGTCAAAGCTAAAACTAAAGGTAAACAATTGAGTATAGTGAACTAAAAGATAAATTTTAAAAAAAAAAAACAAGAATTACGAATACAAACCGGCATTTCTTATCGTCTAAGAGAAAGCTGCGTGTATTGTTGTTGTCCGTTTCAGTTGTCATGGTTGAACCTGAAGGTAAAACAAAGAAATTAGGGTTTGAAATTCAATAAAGCATCAAATTAAATTAATTAGGGTTTGGATCGATATTACAAATCAAATCAAAGTTTATAAAAATAAGAGAAGGAAATTACGTAATGAAATGATGAGTGATAATATGATTGATTATGATTATGATTGATGGCGAATTGAGAATGGCGATCGAGTAGGAGCAAAGGTGAAGAAAAATGGTGATGGTGAGGTGAAATGGAGAAGGGATATGGACATATGGTGATTGGTGAAGGCGTGAAGCAGGAGTTTTTGAGAAAAAATGGAGGTGATCAAAAAGTTGTGGTTGTAAAGATGGCCAACAAACAAGGCAAGACCCGGAAAGGTAATGAATGGGCAGCATTGATTAACATCGGCCCAACAAATTTCATACCCGCACCAACTACCCGCTCCAAACTTCCAGCCCAGCCCACAAAAAATTACTGTTTATTAGCTAAGTTACTATTCATCGCCTCCTACATTTAATAAGGTGTTAGATATAACGGGATTACGGACTGAATTTTGACATTTCTTTTTACTGGGCTAGTTAGCCTGAATAACGTGCATAATAACCTCTTCATAATTCAAAATATTTTTAGCTCAATCCCAGCCTATATGGACACTATATAACCTAAAATTACGATCAAATGTTGGAATCTCTCTAAGAACAACTTAGAATGGAGTATAGAACTTGTTTATTCTATTACCGACTCGATACCCTGGAGGTCTCTAGATCAATAATAGTACCTTGTGTTATTTTTATAAGGTATAAAGGGATTTGGGAACGAATTCAGATACATTTTATTTTGGGCGTGGGCGTAGTCTTACTAAAAAGACATGGATAATAGATGGCTTATTAAAAGAGACTTTTGTGTCCGGAGCAAGTCAGCTCGAAAACGTGGATAATAAATTTAAGAATCGACATTTTTCGACGATTTGAATCCAAAAGATTTTTAGCTCAATCCTTGTTTATAGGGCCACTATGTCTTAAAATTAATGGATAATTCACGCGGTATTCCTGAGATTTGCCACTATGTACGAAATACCCCAAATTTTTGATCCGGAAAACTTAAATAGGTCATAACTCGAGTTTACGAGTTCAGTAAGTGACAAATTTTTCTTTTCCAAATCGCTCATCTTTCCGAGAACTACAATTTGAAAAAAAAAATTGTCGCATTATCCTGTTGCTAGGAGTTATTGTGCGTCAAAGTTTTTTCAACCGAACAAACTTTAAGTGATCATATCTCTTGGTCACGAGTTCCAAACTCGTCAAACTCTTTTTTGAAATCATAGTTCTCGGAAAGATGATCGATTTGAAAAAAAAAAATATTCACTTTCTGATTACGTAAACAAGAGTTATGGCCTTTTTATGTTTTCCGAAAAAAATTGGTTATTTCGTGAAAAATTGCAAACCTCAGGGATACTGCATAAATTATCCGTAAAATTAATATCGGATTTTGAAATCTCTCTCAAACCAACATAGAATAGACTATAGAACCTGTATAATCTATTACCGACTCCATCGAAAAAGAAGCCTTTTAATTTCTATATGTCCATATTTTCAAACCTTGGACCAACTCTGTTACTCGGGACATTTTTATATGGCATAATGAGATTACTGAGCGAATTTGGACAAACTATTTTGCGGGGCAATTAGCCTAAAAAATGTAGAAAATAAAACTTTAGAATAGACGGTTTTCGACAATTTTGAATGCAAATGATTTTTAGCTCAATCCTTAATTATTGGGCCACTATGTCTTAAAATAACTATCAGATGTTGGAGTCTCTCTTGGAACAGCTTATAATGGAGTAGATAGAGAACTTGTTTAGTCTAATATTGACTCTATCCAAAAAAAGTATTAAGGTCTCTAGATGTCCCTGTTTAAAACCTTAGACCAATTCTGGTCCTATGGTTCATTTTTATAAGGTAGAATAATATTCCGCAGCAAATTTTGGGACATTTTATTCCGGGACCAGTTTTACCGATAAAGATATATAATAACCTTTAGAATCAGCAGTTTTTGACGATTCCGAACCTAGAATGATTTTTAAGATAATCCTTGTCTATTAGGCCACTATGCCATATAATTAGTACACAAATTCTCATTTGTGACGGACACTATCCGTCGCAAGCAAGACCTACTGTAATTAGTATGGCATGTTTGTATCTATCTCAAAACAACATTGCAAGGAATATTGAACTTTTTTAGTCTATTACGGACTCAATAAAAAAAAAAAGACTTAAGGCTCTAGATGTTCTTATTTAAAACCTTAGACCAATTCTGGTTTCCAGGGACATTTTTATAAGGTATCAAGGTATTACGGAACGAATTTTGGGACATTTTATTACGGATGCAGTCTTACCGTAAAACGTGGATAATAACCTTCAGAATTGGCAGTTTTCGACGATTTCGAAATTGAAAATTTTTTAAACTGAATCCTTATCTATGGGGCTACCATGTCAAAACTTACTATCAGATGTTGGAATCTCTCTCAAAACAATATAGAATAAAGTATAGAACTTGTTAAATCTATTACCATCTCGATCCAAAAAGAAGTCTTAAGCTCTCTCAATATCCTTAATTCAAACCTTAGACCAATTCTAGTACCCTGGGTCATTTTTATAAGAAATAAAGGGATTACGGGGCGAATTTCAAGACATTTTGTCCTGGACCTAGTTTTACCGTAAAACGTGAAAAATAACTTTCTGAATCAACAGTTTTCGACAATTCTGAAACTGGAAAGTTTCCTAACATACCCAGTCTATAGTGCCACTATATAAAAAAAATAACTATAAAAGGTTGGAATCTCTCTCAAATTGATATAGAATGGAGTATAAAACAGGTTTACTCTATTACCAACTCTATCCAAAAAGAAGCCTCAAGCTCTCTTGATGTCCATATTTCAAACCATAGACCAAATCCGGTACCCTAGGATATTATTATTGGGTACAAAGGGATTACGGGGAGAACTTCGAGAAGTTTTATTCCGGCGCCAATCGGACCCAAAATCTGGACAATAACCTTTAGAAGTGGTTGTTTTTTATGCCTGTAAATCAAACGGACAGCTTCTCAGGTCAGACAAGGCAACCTCACAAATTTTGCTGAGCAACGAATGACATTTGAGGCTGTCAGTGTGCGATAAACCTTACTCGGACGAAGATTAGATAATCGTTAAAATTTGTTTAAAACTTGTTATTTGGTGATGAAATTGAATACGGAAACCCCTAAAACGACTATGGTCACGTGGTAGAAAAATCAGGAGAAATAGAAACACTACGCAGTACAGCCTCTCGAACGGCTCAAAATGGAGTGTATAATACACGGTTTTCGGGATTTCAGGTTCCAGAACAAAAATGTCCGTATATCACATGCAGGGTTTATGAGGTCGGATAAAGCAACCTCACAAATTTTGCGGAACAACGGATTACATATGAGGCTGTCAGTGTGCGATAAACCAGTTTTTGAGAAAATCGGATAATCGTTGAAATTTGTTTAAATATTTTTATTTGGTGCTGAAATTGAATATGCTGACACCTGTTGCGACTCAGGATACGTGGTAGAAAAATCAGAAGAAATAGGAACTCGAGTCGGTACAGCCTCCCGAACAGCTTCGTGTAATATACGGTTTTGGAGATTTCAGGGTACCTGAACAAAAATCTCCACAAATAAAATGGACAGTTTCTAAGGTGATGCGGGCGGAATGTTGTGTCGTTATTGTTGTTCCACTCATCAAATAATATTTATAACTCAACTAACTATTTAGTAAATTGTAAGTCGAGGTCGAACCCAAAGGACGGTTTAACTCCTATTGTTGGTTTTTCTAAAAACTTGTTTAAAGTGATGTCTCGGAGGTGCCGCGATTTAATTTGGATGATTGTAGAGAATCTATAGCTAAAAAGAAAGGTAAATAACAACAATTAAGCAAGTAAAGATGGAGATGTAATCATCAATTAAAGGGAAACACTAGAGTGTTATAGGATCATAACTCATAAGGGTGATTCAAGGATAGGATTCAAACATCAAACATTGTTTTGTTCGATTGAGGTCACGGTGATATAGGGCCGAAACTTTTGGTCCTGCGGCCCTTAGGGCGTTAGTGGGTTAGCTTCCGCGTACACCCGATATCCCTACTAGGCTAGTGCATGGTCTAACCACCTATTAAGGCTTCCGATCTTACAATAGTGGTTGAAAAGGTAGAGAATCATGCATGATTGTCAAGCAAGCATTTCATCAAACATAACATGCGCACTAACCTAGCTAGATATCACGACAACAATTTAACAATAATACAATCCTCAACAAAAGAGTGAATCAAACCCCATAATCCTTCCCTAATTCCCCATTAACCCTAGTTAAGTAAATAAATTGACAAGAGATTAAATAGGGAGTAAGAATTATACCAAAATGAAAGGATTGAACAATAATGAAATGAATAAGAAGAAACCCTTTGATAAATTAAGAGATGTCAAATCTTCAATTACAACCCAAGTATTCTTCAACTAAATCTTAGATTGTTGTGGAAAGATTAAGGAAAGATTGAAATTAGATGTGTTTGATTACAAATATTAAACCTAAATTAACCCTAAAGTGCCTCCATTAACCTAGTGGAAGAGAGGGGTAAATACAAGAATTAGGGTAAGTAGAGGTGGAGTATCGCACAAGAAGATGACGGATTTTTAGAGCCCAGCCCGGGTTACATACGAACAGCCTGAGTCATTTGCCTTTGAACCCGCTCGAGTCGGGTCTGCCCGGTCGGGTTGCTCTCGAGTCGCCCGGGTTCTCAGTGTAATCCTTCTCCTTTGCTCAACCCAGTCCCAAAACCCGTGGGGGTTTGTCCTAGCCCGTAGGGGCTGCTATACTTAGCTCCGAAACTTGACTTAGGCCTTTGGTTCCGTCTCCTCTTCATGCTAGGTCCTTAGGCCTTTGGTTCCGTCTCCTCTTCATGCTAGGTCCTTGGATATCGTCCATTCAGCTCCCAAATGCTCCTTTTACGCGTGATTTCGCTCCTTTTCCTACAAGCAAGACAAAATCCAATAGAAAAGTAAATAAGAGGCTAAAGAAGTCGAAAAGACCCTAATAAGTACATAAAAGCATGCAAAATAAGGTTAGTTAGGGGGCTAAATGTGTGTAGAATACAACCACACCATGCATAAGGTCAGACAAAGATACCTCACAAAAATTTTCGGATCAACGGATGACATTTGAGGTTATCGGTGTGTGATAAACCTGTCTCGGACGAAAATCGGATAATTGTTGAAATTTCTTTAATACTTGTTATTTGATGCTGAAATTGAATAGGGTAACTCCTGAAGAGACCCTGGACACGTGGTAGAATAATCAAGAGAAATAGAAACACGACGCAGTACAGCCTCTCAAACGATTCAAAATGAACTATATTATAATACACGGATTTCGGGATTTCAAGATCTTGAAACAAAAATGTTCGTAAATCACATAGAGGGTTACTCACATCAGACAAAGAAATTTCACAAATTTTGCCGAGACATGGATGACAGTTGACGCTGTCGGTATGCGATAAACAAGTCTTTGAGAAAAAAACTCATAATAGTTGAAATTTGTTTAACTATTTTTATTTGATGCTGAACTTGAATAGGATAACTCTTGAAGCGACCAAGAACACATGGTCGAAAAATGAGGATAAATATAAACTTGCACCCGGTACAGCCTCCGGAACGGCTTAGAGTATTCAGTTTTTGGGGTTTCAGGGTCGTTGAAGAAAAATTTCCTTAAACCAAACGGACAGCTTCTGAGGTCAGATAAGGCAACCTCGGAAATTTTGCGGATCAACGGATGACATTTGAGGATGTCGGTGTGCGATAAACCTGCCTCGGATGAAAATCGGATAATCGTTAAAATTTATTTAATACTTGTTATTTGGTGCTGAAATTGAATAAGATAACTAGTGAAGCGAAACTGGACATGTGGTAGGAAAATCAGGAGAAATAAAAACACGACGCGGTACAGTCTCCCGATCGGCTCCAGATTTTGTGTATATAATGCACGGTTTTTGTGATTTTATGTACCGGAACAAAAACGTCTGTAAATCACACATAGGGTTTATGAGGTCATACAAAGCAATCTCACAAATTTTACGGAACAACATATGACATTTGAGCCTGTCGGTGTGCGATAAACTAGTGTGAGACAAAAATTGGATAATCGTTTAAATTTGTTATTTGGTGCTGAAATTGAATAAGATAACTCCGGAATCGACCCTGTACAATTGGTAGAAAAATCAGGAAAAATAGA
>JAGPOY010006483.1:0-10286 GCA_018983105.1 Silene uniflora | reverse complement strand
TAATCTGCGTTAAAATAAGCTTCTGTAACGAAAGTAGCTCGGGCTGAAAGCTAGGTCGCTCGACCTAACATGAGGTCGCCCGACCGCGGGCTTAGGTCGCCCGGCCTACCTGGGAAACCCGGTTTCGGCTTAACCTAAAACGAGCTTCACCACCCCTTTCTCCCTTTTTAAAACCCCTATCACCACTCATATCCTCCATCCTATCCAAAAGAAATCCAAATAAACTCTCTCTCTCAAGCACACCAAATCTACAAACACCCCTTCCTCTCAACAAAATCAATCAATCAACCATGAATACTAGAAGCAAGTCAAAAGGGCAACCCAACTTCCCTACCCATCCGACAACGAGATGGAGGATCCCGAGGCACAAGGGAGAAAAGGCGAAGAGGAGACGAGATAGAAGGCGCACTACAAATTCCGGGATTTCCGGAGGTGGAAATCACTTCCGATGAGCAACCGAAGAATTTCATAGAGCTCGCCGGGTTCACATATGAACCAACTCAATTCATGGATTAAGAGTTCTTGGACACCCTAGGGATTCGACAACAAACGGAGACCTTCTTTCGAGGTATGGGTCTTGGTTCCCTATTCTTCATCCAAGAGAAGACTTACCTTAGTCTTACTCTTGAGTTTTTGAGTAGCCTCCGTGTTGTGAGGACCCTGATTCGGGTTGTCTTGTGTCTTTCCGCCTTGCAAATAGGCAATATAGACTCCCTTTTGAAGACTTTGCCGCCTCTCTTGTCCTCAGATCACCGTCCCTACTACCAACATTGATAAGCCGGATGACCTTAATGTCGCCCATGTATGGACCGCTATCTCCGGGAGGGCATATTCCTCCCACAAAGAATGTTATGTTAACGCCATCCAACATCCGGTGATTAGGGTCACCGAGAGATTCATAGCCGAAACTATCCATGGTCGTCATGACCATTATTTGTGCACAATTGAAGATTTGACTTTCCTTAAGTCTTATCTAAATGTCCAAGGGACAAATGCGTTCAATGTCAATGCGGCTTTTGAAATACTCACCCGGTTCCGAGACTTCGCTAAAGGGACAACCAACATCCGTATTTTTGTCATGGGAGGGATTCTCACGGTAATTGCAAGATACCTTTGCCCCAACTTCAATGACCATGGAAGGTATGCACCACTAGAAGGGAATACTTTGCTTGATGAGAATGCTTTCTTTCGGCATCATAAATGGTGCAATATCAATGCAGAGGGAGATGTGGTGTGGCACACCAAAGACCATACTTCTCTTGTGCTAGAGGGGTGGAACATACCCCACACCGAGCCCCGGATGAGCCCGTTTAGTGCAAAGCCGAGCTACCTCCTCCCTATCGAACCCTTGAAGTACCAACCACAAGAAGAGGAGGGTAGCGATGAGGATGTAGGTAATGATATTAGGGCACCATGCCAACAACAACGAGCTACACCCAACATCGGCATTTGCCCACCTCATCCGGAGCACCCCTCCTACGTACCTATACCACCATATCCCTACCAACACGTGCCATATTTACAACGCTACCCCACTAGGCCGGCGACAATTGAAACCTTGATGGGGATGACGAGTAACGTTGATGTCAACGTGCACAATGGTAGGGTAGATAACTACCTAGCCCAATATCCCGGTTACTACCAAATGGCTCAACAAGGGCACATAGATCCAAGAGGACCATTACCCTCTTGGGTACAACCAGAGCTCTTATTCCCCACCTACGGCGGCCAAGAAGGCCAAGGAAGCCGTGAAGGACGTGGGGAACGCGGCGGGTACGGTGGCTATGATGGCCAAGAAGGCCAAGGAAGTCGGGGAGGACGTGGAAGACGTGGTGGGGGCGGTCACTGCTATAGTGACGACCATGATAACCATTGATCCTCCACCACTCCACTTGTATGATATCCCTTACTCTTTCTCTCATGTTTTCTAACATTGCATTGTACAATACTAACCTTCTCCCATATAGTAGCCTCATCAGTATCACCGGATCAATGGTTATCATGGTCGTCAACGCCCAAGAGCTAGGTTAGTAAGAGCTCCGGTTGTGAAAAATATGAAAGGAATTATGTAACTTAGGAAAATATGAAATGAATTATGTAACTTAGGAACGATAGATGGTAATAAGACGAGGACTTTTCTTAATTGATTTCTGAACAGAACTTACACAAATGATCTTATTTCTGGAAAATACAAGATTTTAGTAAAGTAACAGTTTAATAATCAGCTCGATCCCTTCTCCCATGATCTAAATGCTCTATTTATAATACTTTTTCCAGACGTTGGATGCTGCAACGTTCCCTTCATGAGTTGTTAAGTAGTTCCGGATTAATAGGGCATGTTCCCAATTAATCCGCCTTGACTGATCTTCCTAACCTCCCATTCTTCACACGCTTTCTGATCTTGTTTAGGGTTTTTGACCAGGTCTTCCTTAAAAGTAGGTCTTTACTTCTGTTCCTCAGCTGTACTGTCCAGGATAGATGGGCTGGAGGGGATTCTTTCTGTACCTGCTTAGCTATGCCTCTACCCTGGTTGGAATCTGCCTTTGCTTTATGACTTCTGATATGGATTTGTCCGGACTGGAGCCATGCTGTTCTCCTTATGCTGGCAGACTAATTCATAATCTGACCAGGCTAATATGGGCTAAACAATTGCCCCTTGACATATTATTCATGTCTGATCAGGCAAGGAATATTATGTCAACCTGTCCAGAAATAAAATTGCAAAAGAATTCGCTGCTCAATTATCCGTTGGGCCTTGACTGTTCACTGTCTGACATTACAGTTAACGGCTAGTTGAGTGGGCCTATGGTTGGAGTGTGCTTGCCCCTAGGGTTTTTAGTCGTTACGGTTGGGATTTTCCAATATATAGGAGTAGATGAGGTTTTTGACTCCCACCACAACTCTTTTACTCAAACTCTTTTCTTCTTCGCTTCAATTCCACAAAAATCTACAAACATTCAATCTCAATCCTTTCTCAAAATTAGTCTGTTCTCAGAAAAAATAAAAATTTCTCAGTCAATATATTCTCCAAGTGTTCTATTTAAATTATTGGGAGTAATGGCGCCAAAGAAACGTGCTGCTGCTCAGAAACCTGCTCAGATAGTCGAGGAGATTCCTGCTCAAGAAGAAGAAATTCTTGCTCCAGAAGAGGAAGTGATGATTACTGACCCTCCTGCCAGGACCGTGGCTTTCAGGTATCAGGATTCTGTTTTTGAGCCTGTAGGGTCTTTGGATTCTTCAGTCAAGGACCCTAACTTGTTGAAAACTAATTATGATCAAGTATTGAGGGAGAAGAAAATCATACCAGAGGCGGCTGAGGTATGGATACTTGAGAATTGTCTTGTCAGGGCCAATTGGACCTCAACCGGTTGGTTCTGTATTCATGAGTGGGCTTTCAAGGCTGGGTGTCAACTACCTTTCACCCCACTCATGGCTAATGTGATGCGTAGCATGGAGGTGTCTCCTTTCCAGATCATGCCTATGATTTGGAAAGTAGTGCACTCGATAGAGAACTTGTGCAGGAAGCACAATCTTACTTTGACTGCTAATGATATCAAGTCAGTGTATCAGATTATAAACTATTCAGATGGTCGCTTTAATCTCCGGATTAGAAGCAAAATGTCTCCCTTGATCACCAACCTCGATTCAGGGGATGACAAAGGCTGGGCGAAGACTTACCTGTTCGTTCGGACAGAGACTCTTGGCCCTGGTATGGATTACTTGAGGTATCCAGCTATGTCCACCGGTAAGATTTCCCCCTATATTTCTATTCAGTTGACGTATATTCAAGATAAAGTTCTGAGTTTGTGATATACCTTTTTGTTATTTTTTGCAGTTGCTGATTGGAAAGTGGACCCTAATGAGGGGTCTGCTGATAGGATTTCTGCTTTCCTTGCTATTCCTGAGAGTGAGCGTACCTTGCCTGCCAGTTTGTGCAAGGAACCTTCGCCTCGTTATATGAGGCCTGCACTGGGTAGTCTCAAGTCAGGGAAGAGTAGGGATGTCCCTACTTCTACTTCTGGTAGATTCTTGGATCTTTTTTACTTATTCTTTATTATGTTTTTTCTTTTGTATTCGTTGTAATGTTCTCATTCTTATGCAAATGCCCTTGTGTTCTGTACAGTTTACAGATCTTCTGCTAGGCTGGCCGGCTTTTCTGCTTCTACTCTGAAGGCAGGTTTGGCCAAGATTACTGAGGAGTCTAAGAGCAAAGGAGCTTCTGAGAGTAATAGTGAGAAGACTCTAGATGTGCTGGTCTCTTCCCAACCTATTCCTGAAAAGCTAGTTTTGGCAAGCTCGCCTGGGGTTGCCAGCTCTTCGAAGAAGAGGAAGATGGTCATTATTGGTGATGCTGACGAGGAAGAGGAAGGAGAGCCGTCCGAGGCTATTGTTGCTCAGCTAATCAGACAAATTCCTGGTCAGGTTGGAGATTTGAAGGCTGCTAGGGCTGAGCTGAATGACTTCTCCCAGTCTATAGATCAGAGATTACTTGCTAGGGATGCCTTTGAGTCTTTAGCCAGGCTAGTGGCTTCAGCAAAGGCTTTGATGGTTACGCTGGCTGCTGCTACTCACCAGGCTAAAGAGGTATATTCCTTGCCCCATTCTTGTATTGTTTTTCTTTACCCTTTCTTTTTGTGTTCTCAACTTCCTGACCTGTCTGAGTTGTGTAGGTTCTGGATGGTAGCTTGATCAGTGGTTGTCAGCTGATGAACTCTCAGGCACGTGTCGATGCTTTGGAAAAGGAGGTGAGCGGCTTGGAGGCCAGGGAGACGGCGTTGAAGTCTCAACTTGTTTCTGCTCAGGATGCGGCCAGGGCCAGCAGGGTTTGTGAGATAGCGGCCAAGAACGCTGAGAAGGTTGTTCGGGATGAGTTGGCTGCAGAAAAGTTGGTTGTGCAGGAGTTGCTGAAGAAGAATGAAGAGCTGGGGGCTGAGAAAGAGCTGGATGAGGCCATGTTAAATCGGTGCTAAAGAGGAAGAAGTGGAGTCTCTTTCTTCTCAGGGTAAATCCGGTGATGCTGATGAGGCTAAGGAGGGATCTGGGTCAGCTGCTGTTTCCAAGGCAGCCTAGTTATCTTTGTTTTTAGAGGTTTTCTTTTGTTGCCCATCCAGGGGGGGATGTTCCCTGGATTAAACATTTGTTTTGCATACCTCATCCAGGGAGGAAGTCCCTGGATAGAATTTTCATGTTTCGCCAAAAATAATTGGCTGGTGTTTTAATGTGATGATCTTGTTCTTGTTATTTGTGAGTTTTTGAGTAGGGAACAAAGTTTTTGATTTTGAGTATGGGTTCTTGTTTTTGTGCTGGGTCTGGCCAGATTTTGTGCTGGGTCTGGCCAGATTTTGTGCTGGGTTTCTCCAGGCTTTGTGCTGGGTTTGTCCAGGCTTTGTGCTGGGTTTGGCCAGGCTTTATTTTTATTTTTGATGGGTGGAATATTTGCCTGTCTTGAGGGCTTAGGATTCCTGCCTGTCTGGAGGACTTATTACCCATAGCAAGTCTAAACAGGGAGATTTCTCCCCTGACTTGATTTTGCTGAGCGCTCAGTCTTCTTCTTCTTTAAAGTATTTGTATTTTTTGAGGCCTGATTTTTGCAACTGAAAGTTGTATGTCTTCCCTGTGTATATCATAATGTGCTGGTGGGGTAGTCCCCAATCTTAAAGATTTGTTTAATCTAGTATGCAGTTTATAAAATGCATCAAGTGAACAAGTATTTAAGATTCTAAACTAAATAATAAAGGACTGCTATGTCTAACACTTCATCATATAATCTGTGCAAGTAAGAGATGTCAGGCAAGTAGTAATAGAAATCAAGTAGAACACCTTTATTCATGAAATGACATGTTTTGTACATACTACAACACTTAGGCCAGGTAGGAAAGAATGTGGGATTACAATTCATACATGGACCGAAGAGTGTGATCTACATATGAAATAACTTTAAATGAGTAACATTCCAGGCTCTGGGTATCATCTCACCATCCAGGGTTTGGAGCCTATATGCGCCCTGGCCAGCTATTGAATCGATCAGGTAAGGACCTTCCCATGTCGGGGCTAGTTTTCCTGCATTTTTTTCTTTTGTATTTGGAAAAACTTCCTTGAGAACTAAGTCCCCAATTCTGAAAGCTCTTGCCTTTACATTTTTATTGTAGCTTTCTGCCATCGTTTGGCGAGAGGCAACCAATCTGATGCTGGTTGTATCCCTCAATTCTTCTGTTAGGTCCAGGCTATCCTCCATCAGGGGAGTGTTGCTGGTCACTGTATTCAGGCTGCACCTGGCTGATGGGACCTCAATTTCTGCTGGGATTACTGCTTCACATCCATAGACTAGGGAGAATGGAGTTTGCCCTGTTGCTGTCTTGGGTGTCGTCCTGTCAGCCCAGAGTACATATGGCAGCTCTTCAGCCCATTTGCCTTTCTTTTTCTTCAATTTCTTTTTTAGGCACTTTATTATTATCTTATTGCTTGATTCCGCCTGTCCGTTTGATTTTGGGTAGCCTGGGGTTGAAGTGACAAGCTTGATGTTCCAAGACTCACAAAATGCTATAGTCTTGTCGCCAATGAACTGGCTTCCATTGTCACAGACTATTTCTGATGGGATCCCAGATCTACAAATGATGTTCTTTCTGATGAATGAGATAACATCCTCCTGTTTGATTTGTCTGAATGAGTCTGCTTCAATCCATTTTGAAAAATAATCCGTCATTGCTAGCATGAATACTTTTTGCCCTGGAGACTGGGGCATCTTGCCTACAATATCCATCCCCCACTTCATGAATGGCCAGGGAGCAGAAATTGAGTGTAGCTCCTCAGATGGATGGTGGATAAACGGTGCATGAATTTCACAGGCTCTGCATTTTATACTGAACTCCAAGCAATCAGCTCTCAGTGTAGGCCAAAAATAGCCTGTCCTGAGCACTTTACTTGCTAGACTTCTGCCGCCTTTGTGATTCCCACAATGCCCTTCATGTATTTCTGATAGCACCTGCTTGGCCTCTTATGGTTCCAGGCATCTGAGAAATGGTCCAGCCTGAGATTTTTTGTACAATGCATTGTTCAGGGGTATATGAGGCAGCTTTTATTCGAAGAGCTCTGGCATCTTGCCTGTTCAGGGGTAATATTCCCAGTAGGAGCCAGTCATAATAAGGTTTGGTCCATGAGTTGTTGACATATATTGGAAAGGTCTGATCTCTCTTCTCTATTGACGATTCTAGTCGGTGGACAATGGGGATATTATCAAAGTCAGGAGGACTGAAATTGGATCCCAGGCCAGCCAGGGCATCAGCCTGCGTATTCAGATCCCTGGGTATTTGGTCAATGTCGAATGTGGTGAATTTTTCTTTTAAGTTCTCGACAATTTCCAAGTAGAGTATCATCTTTGGGTCTTTAGCAGCATAAACTTTGTTGACTTGATTTGAAATTAATAGGGATTCAGTACGTACCTTTAGGTTCTTGACACCTAAGTCAATACATACCTTTAATCCAGCTATCAGGGCTTCATATTCTGCTTCATTGTTCGTGGCATCAAATGCACAACTTATAGCCTGTACTATCTTATCCCCCTGTGGCGATTTTAATTCCACACCTAAGCATGTGCCCCTTGCGTTGGACGCCCCATCGACAAATAGGGTCCACTCTAGACTAGTCTGCTTGCCATTCAGCTTATGTATTTCTTTAATTGAGTCAGGTTCGAGGGTGGGACTGAAATCAGCCACAAAGTCTGATAAAGCCTGGGATTTGATTGTTGTCCTAGGTTCAAATGAAATATTGTATGTACTGAGCTGGACGGACCATTTGCACATGCGTCCGGATAATTCCGGCCTTCTCAGGACAGATTTTATAGGTAGATTTGTTCTGACTATTATAGGGTGACTCTCAAAGTAGGGTCTCAATTTTGTACAACACATAATCAGAGCTAAAACATATCTTTCAAGCAAACCATACCTCATTTCTGCATCCAGAAGACTCCTACTTACATAGTAAACAGGGTGTTGTTGTCCGTCTAGTTCTTTGACCAGTACTCCACTTACCGCAGCCTCAGTTACTGAGAGATATACCGTCAGGGGTTCATCTTTTACTGGCTTGGCTAGGATAGGTGGGGTAGACAGGTATGCTTTTAAATCTTCAAAGGCTGCTTGATGATCAGGGGTCCACAGGAAGTCCTTGTTCTTTCTGAGCAGATTATAGAATGATTTGCACCTCTTTGAAGATCTTGAAATGAACCTGTTCAGTGCAGCTACCCTTCTAGTCAGCTTCTGAATGTCTTTTACGCTCTTGGGTGGTTCTAACTCCAGGATTGCCTTTATCTGCTCTAGGCTAGCTTCTATCCCTCTCTTTGTCACCATGTAGCCCAAGAACTTGCCTGCAGAGACTCCAAAGTGACATTTGGAGGGGTTCAGCTTCATATTGAATTTTTTCAGGATCTGGAATGCCTTTTCCAAGTCTTTAACGTGGTCTTCTTCTTTTTTGGACTTTACCACCATGTCATCAATGTAGACCTCCATAGTATCTCCTATCTGGTCTTTGAACATCATGTTGACCAGCCTTTGATATGTTGCCCCTGCATTTTTCAACCCAAAAGGCATAGCAGTATAACAATATATACCTCTTTCTGTAATGAATGCTGTGCTTTCCTGGTCTGCTGGGTGCATTTTTATCTGATTGAATCCACTTGAAGCATCCATGAAGGTCAGCATTTCATGGCCTGCAGTTGCATCTACCATGGCGTCAATGTGTGGTAGGGGGAATGGATCTTTCGGGCAGGCCTTATTCAGATCAGTGTAGTCTACACAGACTCTCCATTTTCCATTCTTTTTCTGTACCACCACTACGTTGGCGAGCCAGTCTGGGTACATCACTTCTCTGATCATGCCCATATCTAGCAATTTGTCTACCTCCTCGTTGATGATTTCATTCCTCTCTGCAGCAAACTTTCTTCTTTTTTGCTGCACATGCTTATATGCTTTGTCAATATTCAATTTATGAGTAATAATACTAGCATCTATTCCAGTCATATCAAAATGTGACCAAGCAAAGCATGACATCTTAGTTTTAAGAAAATTAACCAGATCAGACCTGACTGAATCAGGTGTTTCAGATCCAACCAGTACCTTCCTGTCAGGGTATTCTTGATCCAGGATGACTTCACCTGTTTACATCTGGCACTCCGCTACATATGCATCCCTGAGAGGGGACTTTAATTGCTATGCAAGGAACTTACCTGACTTGGAAGGTTTCAAGGCCTGGGAATAGCATTCCTGGGCCGCTTTTTGTTCTCCTTTGATCGTAGTCACTCCCCATTCTGTTGGGATCTTTACACACTGATGGTAGGTGGATGGAATGACTTTCACGTTATGAATCCAAGGCCTGCCCAGGATCACATTATATGATGATAGGCTGTCCAGGAGTCCAAACTTCTCAAAGGACGCTACTCCCTCTGCATATGTTGGTAAACTGATCTCTCCCAGGGTGTTCTTGGTTTCTCCACTGAATCCAACTAAGACACTTGACCTCTTTATGATCTGATCTTCACTTATCTTCATAGTCTTTAGCACGTCCATCATTATCAGGTTGACTGAACTACCTCCGTCTATCAGGATTCTGGAAACTTTGGCTGTACCGATTTGCATAGTTTTGACCAGGCTGTGATGGTGCAAGTCTGGTACTCCCTGCAAATCACAGTCGTCAAAGGAGACAACAGGAAGAGAAATAGATCTAAAGGGGGATTGAAGTTTTGACTGCTGGTCAGACCGCAGATTTCTGATCCCCCATTTATGAATTTTACTTCATAAAGAGGTGGACGAGGAGGTGGAGCCCTTGCATTTCCTTGATCTCTGCCTTCATTCCTATTCCCTGACTGCTGGATTATATCTTTGAGGTAGCCTTTCCTGAGCAGGTATGCCACTTCCTTCCTTAGCTGGATACATTCTTCCGTGGTGTGCCCAATGTCTTGATGAAATTCACACCATCTTGTTGTATCTTTTCTGGAACTGTCAGACTTCTTGGGCCATCTGACCGTATCACCCATGCCTTCCAGTTTTTTGATTAATCCTGCAGTTGAAATAGAGAAGTTATATTCAGGAATAGTTGGTAGGCCAGCAAGGTTACCTCTGCCTTCTTGGGTCATGTTGACTTCAGATCGTTCAGGTCTGGAATAGGGAGCAAGTCTTGGGTTGTTTCCTTTATAGTTAAAAGTCTTTCTATTGGTCTGCCCGTAACTCTGCTTTCCTCCGGATGAATTTGCTCTGAAGTTGAGATCTTCTTCCAATCTGACATGCTCTAATGCAATT
>JAGPOY010006482.1:0-10287 GCA_018983105.1 Silene uniflora | reverse complement strand
ACGGTTATATTTAATTAGCAAATTATAAATATGCGATATTTATAGTTGACGTATATATTATACGATATTGTCATAATAAATGATGTCAGACCGGTATTAATAAATCGACTACAAGATGTTGTGTGTGGACTTATTAATATGTGACAACATAAATGACAATTATAATAAAATACACATTTTATACATTAAATGATAAAAAGGCTAACTACCTAAAAACAAGAAGAGAAAAAGAGTCCACTCCCTTCCTTCTTGTTGGACGGTCAGAAGAAAAGGGAGAAAATATCCCCTCTCTTTTCTCCTCTTGTTACATGAAAAAGGGAGGCATAAGAGGGAAAAAAAATTCAGAATTTTACTCTCTCTAATTCACTCCACATTCTCATCATAACAACACACAAAATTATTGGTAATTTTGGGTACTCTTTCTAGCAAAAAGAAAAGGCATTTCTCGGAGCATCTTGGGTGCAACGATTAGGAGAATTTCGATCTCGATATTTGTTCTTAGGCCATATTGCTAGGACCGGAGGTTGATTCTAATCTCTATGTTATTAAAGTATGCATTTCGTTTATGACTCGTATTTCATATATTATAATTTCGTTATAATCCGTAAATTTCATGATGAAATATACTGATATTTCTCACAGTTTGGTATAACTCTTAATCCCTTTTATTTACTTGTTCATCTTTATTCATGTTTGTCTATTTCCTTGCTTATTCATCATGTTTGTTCATGTTATGATGTTTGACACCATTGTTGACATGTTTCTCATAATGATTAGTAAGTAGTCTCTTAGATAGGGATAGTGGGGGATTAGGGGAACAACATGGGATGAATCCATGCTTGATGAGTTCGTATAGATGTTTATTTGTTGTGTTTTCAACTCATGCACATGTTATGTTTAATGAAATGCTTGAATGACAAAACTCGCATTGATTCTCTTTTGTCTTGACAAACCTTGTAAGATCGGAAGCATCAAGGATTGTTAGACTACCTTTCAACCACCTTTGTAAGATCGGAAGCCTCATTGGTGGTTAGACCATGCATGTTGTTAAATAGGGAGAAAGGGCATGCCTAACTCACCCTAGGAGTCGTAAAATCGAAAGCCTCGACTTCAACCCAATACCTATCATTCGTGTGACTCTTATGTGATTCTACCATGTTCCCTTATGATCCTATGACACCCTAGCACTTGTTTATTCATTTGTTTACGCTTTACTTGATTGCTTATTGCTATTTATCGCTTTCATTAGATTAGATTACAAACCCTCTTCAAATTGTGCAACCTTAGCGCAACTACGATTAGATTGATTGACTTGAGTGCCCCCGTCCTTTGGATTCGACCTCTACTTACTACTTGCTAGTTTGTTGAGTTATAAAAGTGTTTGATTGAGTGAACAACGACTCGCTCATCACAAGCCTTGAGGCTTTCGATCTTACAAGGTATGCTTAGACAAAGGAGAATCCATATATGTTTTGTCTTTCACAAATTTCATCAAACATAAAGCATGCATAAGACTAGATGACATAATAACAATTTAATCAATCAATCAATCCTCAAAATCAACATGTATGCATCCCAACAATCATTCCCATAATCACCCATTTACCCTAGTTGGGTAACAACTCACTAATCATGATGGTAAGATTGAAATTAAAGAGTAAAGAGTAAATAGCATAAGAAAGCATGATGAATGATCAAAGAGATTAACAAGTAATTAAAAGGATTAGAGATTGTACCAACTTAAGAAGATTAAGCAATAATTGAAATAAGAAGAAATCCTTTGATAAATGAAGAGATGTCAATTCTCCAATAACAACCCAAGTATTCTTCAATCTAATCTATGATTGTTGTGGAAAGATTAAACTAATTTAAAGAGTAATTAAGATGTTGATTACAATAGACTTAAGCTAAGTAACCCTAATTTAACCCTAATTCTCTATATTAGGCTATTTGGAGAGAGAGGGTATTTATACTAAGTACTAGGATTAGGTTAAGTAGAGGTGAAGTGTCGCACAAGGACATGGCGGATCGGAGTAATTAAGAGTAGCCCGGGTCGGTAGGGAACCGTCCGGGTCTTTTTTACTTCGAACCCGCTCGGGTCGTGGGGAAGTCGCTCGGGTAGGCCTCGACCCGCCCGGGTTCTTTCCGGCTCGCCCGGGTTCTCAGTACAAACACTCCTCTTGGCTTCGTCCTGCTGCAAAACCCGTGGGGGTAACTTCCTAGCCCGTGGGGGCTGCTCTACTTAGCTCCGAATCTTCACTTAGGCCTTTGCTTCCGTCTCCTCTACTTGGTAGGTCCTTGGATGTCGCCCTTTTAGCTTTGAAATGCCTCGTTCATGCATAGTTTGGCTCCTCCACCTACAAGCAAGCTTAAATCCGATAGAAAAGCAAATAGGAAGTTAAAGAAGTCGAAAGGACCCTAATAAGTACGTAAAAAGCATGCAAAATAGGGTTCGTTAAGGGGGTAAAGTGCGTCAAATATGGTCACATCAAACCTCTTTTATCTACTGGGCTAGTCAACACAAGAGACTTTTGACTCGTGATAGATTGCTGAGAATGGGGAATGGAGAGGAGACTTACTGCCTTTTGTGTGGGGTTGAACATGAAACTCACCATCGTCTTTTTTATCAATGTGAATTAGCAAGAGATGTATAAATTCACTGCAGTAGATTCTACACATTCAATTTCGTGGAGATGTCATGTTGAACTGTTTTTTTTTTTTAAGGGGAGGTATAAGTGTGCTAAAAAAAATGTTCACAGGAGCTTGTTTTGTTGGAGTCATATATGCTATATGGCTGCAAGGAACCGAGCTAGATTGCATAGTCAGGTACCTATACCTGAACTGCTGGCTGGAATGGTTTACAAAGAGGTCAAGGAGAGGTAGCTAAGAAGGAATCGTACTTCACTCAAGTATCAAGATCAGATTTGGATGAATAGTTTACAGTGATTTGCTCTCTGCTTTTCTCTTGTGTATGTCAGTCACATACTCTCTCCGTCCCGGTCAATTGTTATCTATTTCCTTTTTAGAGTGTATCACTCATTTGTTATCTATTTCTACTTTTGGTAAATTTAGGCAAGTGCAAAATGGGGTATGTGATTTGGGCAAGTGGACATGTGAGAGAGCCCCTTTATTTATCATTATTTTTCTCCTCCTTTTCTCATTTTCTTGGTTTTTGTGCCGAAATGAATAGATAACAAATGACCGAGACGGAGGGAGTATATATTTACCTTACACACACACACAAAAAAAAACAATATGAGAAATAGGCCGGGATGCTTTATAATCCAAATTATTAGATTTCTCGTTTACCACATATAAGACCTTTTAGCTACTATATGGCTAATGAAGAATTATATGGACAAATTGTACGATTTAAATGATGAGACTATATTCTTAATTTATTTTTATAATTTAAAATATTAATAAACCTTGTGAAGAGTTTTAAGAAATAAGTCCAAAGTATCCTTAATATTAACCAATATAAAAATAACATGTGGAATAAAATTAAATGATTTAAGTAGTATTTTAACTATATTGTATAAATGTTAAAAGTTTCAAAATGTTTTCCTAATGACCAAATTTGACATTTGGCTAACGTCCAAAAGAAAGTCTCATACTGTGATTACATCAAAAGAAGTTAAAGAACTCCTACAATATAGATAGGGAGTTAACTTAAAATAGATGATTTATTTCTTATTCTTAAAGTGGATTGAGAAACAAACAACAAATGGTATACCTTATTTCCCTCAAATTCTCTATTTATGGCATTCCATAAAAGATATAAATACAATGTCATATTTCACCATTAGTTGTCTTTAAAGATTATTTTACTAAAGAATAATTTTTTTAGAAAATAAAAATAAAAACAAGAGCATACGTCGGGCTAGACGTAAAAAAAATGCTTTGTCAAAATCTATTTTTTTTGGTTTAGTCTATTTTCAATCCTGTGCTGAAAGGAAAAAAAACTTACAAAAAAAAGAAAAAAAAAATTTAGAATATGATGCTAGGAAAAGTTAAAATGCAAGTTTTAATCTTTATTGTTGTAGTATATGTATTTGTCTTTGAAACAGAAGCCAATATTGAACATACCGAGTGGTTTGAATCAAAACTTGCTGAATCGTATAATCAGTCCCTTCAAGCATATCATCATGATCCAGTTGAAGTAATTAATCACTTTAATTACCATGTTCACAGGTAATGTGATTTCCTTTTAAATTCCATTCATCTTTGCCAATATGTTTTTATATGGCAGTACAAATTTCTTAGGTATAACATCATTTACACAGATTAACATAGTGTGGTTATAATAATAGTAATAATAGGAAAAAAAATATCATTTGCAATAAAAATTTATTTCATATACTCCGTACCATTTTATGAATAAAATTTCTCTTTTTAAAGGTCAAAATATTCGACAACCACAAATATCACACATAGTTGTTTCAACTTAGGCCTCATTTGGTTGATGACCAAATATCACACATACTTATTCCAAACAAATGAAAAAAGAAATTTCTAAATAAAAATGTAAAACAACATAATCCCAACACAAAAACTTTTGAGAGACGGTCTCTCAATAATGAGAATGAATCCAACTATATTCTTTGCTAGGATTATTGAAAAAAAGATAAATTAGAAAGAGCAATATATTGTTTGGAGGATTAGTTTTTAGTGTCGTCATATTTCTTTAATATATGTGAGAAGGTTTATAAAGAAAAAACAACATTAACCTGAATAGGAAAGAGTATTATTTATATAATTTTCAATTATATTTTTTGAAACTTTAAATTGTTGTGCAATAGATAATCATCCCTTGATGAATCATTTTCCTTGGTAAGCAGCAATGATCTTATGTAATAAACCTAGCAAAATGACAACAGGGCTCTAGAGGGAACCAACAGTACTAGGAGAGACCTGGGGAGCAAGTACAAGGGTGAATGCAAAGCTCAAAACCCAATCGATCGTTGCTGGAGGTGCAAGGATAAATGGGCCGACAACCGAAAGAAGTTGGCTGATTGTGTTAAAGGCTTTGGTCGCAACACCACCGGAGGAAAGGACGGTCCGTACTACGTTGTCACCGACAATTCTGACGATGACATAATCAACCCTAAGCCGGGGACACTTCGTTATGCAGTACTTCAGCCGGGGCCATTATGGATTACTTTTGCGACTAACATGAAGATCACGCTAAAAGCGGAGCTACTAGTGACCAGCAACAAGACCATCGATGGTCGTGGCTCTCAGGTGCGGATTGCAGATGGAGCTGGAATAACTATTCAATTTGCTACTAATGTCATCATTCATAACATCAAGATCCATGACATTAAGCCTGCTAGCGGAGGAATGATCAAAGACACATTTGATCATGTTGGTCTAAGGGGCGCTGATGATGGTGACGGTATCGTTGTATTTGCATCTTCTAATATCTGGCTTGATCATCTTTCCATGTGGAACGCCCACGATGGCCTCATTGATATCGTTAAGGCATCCACTTCCGTTACTCTCTCCAACTGTCATTTCACCAACCATGATCATGTAAGACCATGATTGTTCATTTCTTAACAAAGCCACTTCTAAGTGCAAAACCCCTTATCTAATACATTAATAATGCTGCAGGTATTGTTATTTGGTGCCAGTGATACCGACCCTGCAGACGAGGTTATGCAAGTAACACTAGCCTTTAACCACTTCGGAAAAGGGCTTGTCCAAAGAATGCCAAGGTGTCGCTATGGTTTCTTCCATGTTGTAAACAATGACTACACGCACTGGATAATGTACGCCATTGGCGGTACCTCTCATCCCACTATTATCAGCCAAGGCAACAGATTCATTGCTCCTCCCGATCCTAAGGCAAAGATGGTAAGTAAGAAATGCTCGCTACTCTTGGCACTAAGGTGGCATCAATTTTATCTTACTATTGTTAAACAATAGATATTATCCATGCTAGGGTAACATCGATTTAACCTTAAGCAAACTAATCCAATTTGTACTTGATGGTGAGGTAGATCACTAATAGAAACAACGTCGTGGGAGACGACTGGAAGTCATGGACCTGGAGATCAGAGAATGATGTGTTCTTGAATGGAGCATACTTTGTGGAATCAGGGCATCCATTGAATAAGAAGCCTTACAAGAAAGATTTCATCAAAGCCAAACCAGGAAGTTATGTGAGGCGGCTTACCCGTTTTTCAGGTCAACTTAAATGTAGATTAGGCAAACGATGCTAGAACTATCTATAATTTCTTCTCGTTTCCCAAGTTATGTGAGACGGCTTACCCGTTATTTATAGTATTTGGCCAAAAGGGTACCAAGACATTTTTCTCCTTTCTCAAGTAATCTGAAAGAGGAGAGAGCAAGAGTCCTCTTCATTCCTTTAGAAAGGAAAACACAAAACAGAAAGCAATACTTTTTTTCCCTTGTATGAAATAGCTTAATATTTACACCTTATGTAATGTAATAAAACTATGTATCTACAAACTACAGTCAATAAATTATCGAAGACGTAAATCTTCATCTTCGAATTTAGAAAGAAATAATTATCTCCATACTAACTACTAAGGTTATGAAAATAATAGAAACTAGGTTGGGTGCCCGGCTACGCCCGGATTACTTTCATTTACCATTTAAATTTTATTTTCTATGAGATATGATTCGTTAAATTTGGTTCACCTTTCCCGTTGTTAATATGATTATTTTTACTACATCCCATGTTAATACTATTATGGTGCTGTTTGGCCAAGTTTATGCGAAAGTGTTTTTATTTATGAGAAGAAGTTTTTTCATAAACTACTTTTTGGAAAAATTGGGGCTGTTTGGCCTAATTTTTGTAAAAATAGTTTCTTAACAAATAGATGTGTTTGGCCTACTTCTTATTTTCCAGCTTTTTAGTTTTTTCATTTTTTCTTTTTAACTAACATTATTAATAATATTGTCTTTTAAATACGAAAATACTTATGTTAAAAAATTTACAAATTTGGTAAAGTTGCATAATTACTCTCAATTTTAAGAACTTCAAGAAAATCTACAATTCATGGCATATCTAACATCATACAAAGCAGTCGTAACAAAATAAATTATTAAGACTACACATCCTCGTCAGAAATAAATTATTAAGACTACAAAATAAATTATCAAAATTGTGCCAACAAATAGATAGAAATAGTAAAAATTTCTATTATAATTTTTAAGACCGCCTCATATTCACAAGAGACGTAACAGATCGATAGAATTGAAAAGAGACAAAAACTTGAGTTCAAATAGGCGATAACAATGAAATATTAATAAGGTATAAGAAATTGGTTTGTTATACGGAGTATATAATGGTAGTAAAAAAAATATTGCTTTTGGCGCTCAAGAGTATTTGTGGAATGGTGGGAAACAGAAACAGAAACAGAAACAACAATTTACTGCTTCTGTTTCTAGGGGCTATTTTGTAGATTTTAACTTTTTAAAAACAGTTTTACAATCTCTTAAATTATAGTGTTTGACCAAATTTCTCCTTTTACATTTACAAAAACACTTTTTAAACTTGGCCAAACACCCCCTATGTTCACTACTTCTCTTCGGTTACTGTTGTTTGTACAACTACTCATACTATTTTTACGATTAACCCGTTAGTTTTATCAAACTCATATATTTAAATAAACTAATAATTTCTTAAAATCGAATTGTTAGTTACTTTTTCATACTCTCTCCGTTGTTCCTACTGTGACTTTCACTACATGTGTTGTCACTACTATTACTTTCACTTCTCCCGCCGTCATTAGTTTTTCTTTCAGTACTACTCCCGCATTTATTATTGTTAATTTTACTACTCCCGTTGCTGCTACTATGACTATCACTACTGCCATTGCTATTATTGTTGCTTTTACTACTTACATGGGTGGTTAAATAAATGTGAAATATTAAATTAGAATATTATTTAAAAGTAATAATAATTATTTACTAATTAAATTACAAATCTAATAAATTATGGAATACATTATATTTTTTGGAAATCTGAATTAATTTACTTATATTTTAATAGTTTATAAAATATAACATATACTTAATTATACTTTAAGGAAATTTATACTTTTAACCAAAAGTATATAATATTTACATTGAAGTCCCTTATTTAGGCCCGTCACACAGCGCTAGTGATTAAAAACTATATAGTATAATTAAGTTGTATAAATTTATTTAATTGCATAGAAGTCCCTTCGTTTCTGGAATTAATATATAGTATTGATTTGTGGTATTTGGTTAGGGTTAGAATGCAAAACCAAATTTTTTCAGAAAAGGGTAGTGAAGGAGAGTTTAAAAAGGTGTGCTGATAAGAAAAGAGTTAATACTGTGAAAGTTTCCTTTTGGCCGCCAGTGTTGAGGCTCTTAGATCCATTATTACATCCATACTAAAACATCCAAAAAACCATACAACTAAGCTTAATACTTGAAGTCTATAGCACAAATGTAGCTAGGTCGAGGGTAAGCGAGTTATGTAGGTCAAGTTTCGATAGAGTCTAAATAAGCATCGTCATCTAAAACAATTGTCACGCTAACCATTACCAAAAGTCGATGAGGTGAACAATTTGCCAAATCCGATTTAAATAATTTGTGTACATTTGGTAATTAATAACTAATTCAAGTGATTCATACCCTTGAGCATCAGCAGTTACGCTAACCATTATCATTGTTCGAATTATAAGCCTAGTTACGCTAACCATTACCATAAGTCGTTGAGATATAAGTATTAGTAAACTTAATGTGAATATTGTGTACATTGTATTTAGGAAATTAATTCCCATGTATTTAGGAACCATACATTAGACGATACTCTTTTGTATTCCGTTGTATTACTTTGATATATATATATGAGATAATCATAATCTCCCAAATCAGGGGATTACACAAACTTACATGGTATCAGTGACTAGGTTACCGATCTAGCATACACATCCGTGTCAAGTATCGCTTCGGCGCCGTCTTGCTCGTCTCCGCTCTAGCCTCACGCTACCATGGCTGGCGATGACAAGACCCCCCCACCACAGAAATCATCCCTTCACCCCGTCTACTCCGTTAACAACATTCAAAATAAAGTTAGGGTTTTAGACGGAATCAAGGTTACGTACACATCCTGGGTAAATCTGTTTACTCTTCACGCATGTGGCTACAAGGTTCTCGCTCACATCGACGGGACGGCACCACGGTTTCGACCGACCCCTCCTATGATGATTGGAACGAAATTGATTCCCATGTGCTGCAATGGATCTATGGTACGCTTTCCGACGATCTCCTATCCCGTGTTCTTGAACCCGACTCCACTGCTTGCGCGGCTTGGCTTCGTGTTCAGAACATTTTTCTGAATAATAAAGGAGCCCGGGATGCTACTCTTGAGCACGAATTCAATAATCTCAAGCTTGCATCCATGCCTTCTCTCGATGCGTACTGTCAGCGTCTTCGTGAATTAGCAGGACAATTGAAAGACGTTGATGCCGAGGTGACTAATCAGCGCCTTGTCTTACAACTCGTCCGCGGCCATCCTCCTGCATACGACACTGCCGCTTCTTATATAAATCTGAAGTTGCCCAATTTCGAGACCGCCAGGAGAATGCTCGAATTGGAGCAATATCGCACTGCTAGCCGTGACGATGCCAATACTGCCTTAGTTGCACCACCAACTCCCTCGGTTGAGCCTTCGTGGCCTGACCCCGCTCCTGCTACCCCTCCCTCTCAACCTCGTTACAACAACAATAACAATCGAAATAACGGCAACAAGAAGCCTTATAAGGGCGGTCAAAACTCCGGTCGCCAGTTTAACAATAAAACCCAAGCGGGTTCAGCCCCTGTTCCTAACACCCCTGTTTCATCATGGGATCCGTCGCCACCTTGGGTCGCTCAATGGGCTCCTCCTCCTTGCCCCTATCCCACCTATCCTGGGTGGTCTCCTCCTTGGCAGACCTGGTCGCAGCAATATGCTACTCGTGCACCGAGTCCTCACAGAAGCTTCTCTCGACCTCCTGCGTCTGTTCGTGGGTATGGTAAAGCTTACCTCACTGGGGACGAATACTGTGGATGTGGAAAACCGGGGTTCCTTGGAAAAAGAAAGGGGTTTTCATTTGAAAGGAGTCGCCACCAAGTTTTAGGAAAACTCGGAAACCTTTTGAGAAAATGAGTTCATTGTGAAAGTACGTGATGGGAAGTTCGTTAATAAAACACCCACCCCCGCCCGTTCAAAAACGGCCTCTACTAAGGAATATGATGGCTAATTAGAATAGTAGTATGATCGTCGTATGAAGTGCAACCATG
>JAGPOY010006481.1:0-10287 GCA_018983105.1 Silene uniflora | reverse complement strand
CCATAAATGGAACGCTTAAGCTTGCATACTTTCTTAGGATGTTCAGGATCGATAAAACCTTCGGGTTGTACCATGTACAACTCTTCCTCCAAATAACCGTTTAAGAAGGCGGTTTTAACATCCATCTGCCAAATTTCATAATCATGAAAAGCGGCGATCGCTAAGATAATCCGAATGGAACGTAGCATGACTACGGGTGCGAAGATTTCATCGTAGTGCAAACCTGGCACTTGGGTGAAATCTTTTGCAACTAGTCGTGCCTTATAGGTATCTTGTTGTCCTTCCACGGCATGCTTTTCTTATATTTGTACTGTATAAATTAACTATTACTTTAGTTTAGTTTAATTCAGCTCTTTTCAGCAAAAACATAACTTTTTTCATCAAGGATTTATGTTCGATTTCCTTAATATTTAGTCAAAAATCCCCATCGGGTACGTAATGATATTAGATCATTGAAAGGGTGGGGAGGGGAAATGGAGGATAAATATTTGGTTACAATTTTTCTCCAAATATATGTTTCCTATGTTGGAAGAATTTTGATTTGCATTAAGAGAGGAAAATGAATACCTCCAAATTCAGCTCCCTTCTGAAGCAGGAGCTATAGAATCCACCAGTTTAGCTGCCATCAACCAACAGCAAGCACCCATGGACAGGGCTATTTGGTTGCAATTCAAGAGCCAGGGCTCGAACCTTAATGGCCTAACCATGGTCCAACTAGTCTGAGGGAAGTACGAGCTACAAGTTTGTCCAGGAGTGTTTGGTCCCTAGAAGTCCACATCAATGAGAAATTCAACAACCAACAAGGTCACATGCCTTAGTACACATTAGAGCTGTTATTTTGTTGTATTAGCCATCCTCTCTTTATTGTTCTTGTTGTTATCCTAAAGTACTCTTTTAGCTTAGTTTATATAACCTCTACCAAGGCTGTAAGAAAGGCATTGAATGATTAATCAAAAAAACTTGCTTCTGCAATTCGAATTTCCTGTGTGGAGTTCCCAACTCAATCACCTTCGTGGGATTGAGATTAGACTGACCTGTGTGGCAGTCCTTATCCTTGTTTTGTTTGTTAATTTGTCTGAGTTTTATAGCTTGAATTTAGTCTCCCTTTTCTGTGAGTCTTGTTTAAGCTAAGTCTCAAGATTTGAGTCCATTGTTTCACCAAAATAGCATTGCTTGTTGCTTGAGTTTCCAAGCCTGTCCATGTCAATTTGAAGGCTTGGTTGTCTTCTTATTCCTGACTTTTTATTTGTCAGTCTTTACATAAAAAAGGTCATTAATTTTACTAAATTAAAAGCTTACAATTGCCATTTATTAAGCTAATTAATTTAGTTACAATTTAGGTGCAAATTATATGCTCCACCTTCATTTTCATCCTATTTTTTCTTGTTTTATTTGTTATCCAAACAAGAGATTTTGTGTACCTCCCCTCCCTCTCCTCCCTTTTTGTCTATATATCCCCTCTAAACTAGGTCTTAATCTTGGATTGATATATAAATTTAGCATTTTAGGGTTTTTGTTTTTTTATATACTCCCTCCGACAGTCCAAAAGTAAAACTCACTATAAATGAACGATCACTAATAGTAACATTCCTTATTTGGCCCATAACATTGGTAAGTTACCTTTAGTTTACGTTGGAGAAAAACTAGTTTAGATCTCGCGCAATATGTGCACGATCTACACATATTTTTACTTATTAGTTTATTACTTATGGATTGGAGTGACACCTCATTAATTTTCAATTTCTTTTTTTTTTCGTAACGAGGAACATTTTTCATTAGCAGCCTAGGGTCATACACATTTGAGAGACCAAACGCCGAGAGATACACGACAGCACGGTAAACCGACAATTAATTTTCAATTTCATCTTAATGTACCTCGATATAAAAAAACAAAAAAAAATTAATTTGTAAAACTAATCAAGAATCAATAAAATTGTATGATGTCATAAGTGTATATTTTTAAATGAAAGTATTTTTTATTACTCGAAGCTAATGATTTAACTTAATAAATTTTCTCAATTTTTTAAATGATTTTTTTTATACGAAGTTAATTATAACAATCGTTTATTGTTTTAGTGAGTACGTATGCAATAAAATATTTTCTAATAGTAGAACCAAATGAGAGATATAGCAATTTGTAGCTTATGATTTTATATAAATTTTATTTATTTTAATTAAAATATTATACTTTATAGTTTCATAAAAAAATTATAATTTCATGAAAAGATTATATGTTAATGAAAATATTATATTTTAATGAAAGGATAAAAGATTAATGAAAGAAATATAATTTCGCTTGTTTCCTTATTTGGAGAAATATTATCCTACCCTGTTTGGTAAATGGCATATTGACCAATTTTTAGCATATCTAAGGGTTTTAGCATGTTTGACTAATCAATATGCTAAATTTAGTGTTTGGTAAACAACATATTAAAACAGTATATTTGGGGTTAATATGCTGTTTTACAATATTGGTTAGCATATTGTAAAATAGGAATGTTTACTTCATTTTACAAAGAAATTAACAATCTGCTAATCTTAATCTGCCAATAACCAAACACTCAAATTAATTATGCTAATTGTTTTTTTTTTTTTTTGGTACATAAGAGGGGCAAAACCCCGAAAAAAAAAAAAAAAACTAATTATTCACTATTACACGGGGGATAGTAACCCCAAAAATGTCCTCCCTAAGGATGGGACGAAGCTCATTGAAAGGAACGTCTAAAAATATAGGAATAGTACTAGCATTTACTCCTCGATTGGCTGGTGCATCAGCTACTTGGTTGGCTTCTCTATAGGTATGCTCTAGCTTGACCGACCAACTATCGTCTTGAATTAATTCTTGACATCTCTTTACGATAAACTTCAAGTTGTTGCTAACTAGTTGATTTTCCTTGGCAATTTTAACACAAGGGGAATTATCCATGTGAACTATAAGCTTCTTTAGTCCAAGCGATCGAGCCCTTTCTAGTCCGGTTAGAAGGGCCAATAGTTCGACTTTCATTGACGTGCACACTCCGTACGATAGGTAGAATGCTTCGATAAAATTACATGTCTCGTCCTGAAAGACTCCTTCGCCTCCCACACCCCCAGGATTACCCTTAGAAGCGCCGTCAGTGTTTAGGAGTATCCATCCGTGCGGAGGGGGCAGCCATCTAACGAAAATCTCTACATTATCCGGTCTTGTTTGCGGTATAAATATGTCGAATCTGTCAAAGGCTTTTTTACTATACTCGAATTTGAGGTGGAGGAACGATCTAGCTAGGATCAATTGGGTTCTCGTTCTCCTTACCAAAAACCACATTGTTGCGCCATTTCCATATCCACCAACATGTAATAGCGAAGAACATTGGCGAGTCCGATTCGTTGGTAAGGACATCGTTACTGGCATTTTTCGATAGCCAATCGATAAAGGGAGAATTAAAAAAATAAGAGTTGAAAGAATCAATACCAATTAGATTCCAAATTTGTCTCCAGACCGGGCATGATCGAAGAAGGTGCTCTGTATTTTCCTCTGCTCCTTCGCACCTCGGACATCGGGGATCGTCTCCCATGTTTCTCCTTACCCTATTCACATTAACCATTATTCTTTCATGGGCTACCAACCAAAGGAACATTCCGATACATTGTTGAACCGGTAGTCGCCAGATGGTTCGCCACACAATGGGCTCGGGTTCGCTGGATGGGTCAGTACCTCGTAGAAAGCCTAATGCGGATTTTAAGGTGAACTTGCGCAAACTATAGTTTTTTGCTTGAGAGGTAATTCCGACCCAAACATTAGACATATTATTTTGGCCTGGAATATATCGATATCATACCTGTTGTTACAGTATTTCGCTCTTAATACTCGGGACCATAAACTTGTCGGTTCTGCTAATGTTCTCCATGCCAACTTTGTCAAGAACGCAACATTCGATTGTCTAGCTGACGGGATGCCTAGACCGCCTAAGGACTTGGGTTTTTGGATATTTTCCCAAGAGATGAGGTGAACGGGCTTCTTATTTTCATCTCCTCCCCATAATAAGCGGCGAGTTTTTCTATCGATCGAATCACAAACTGTCCTTGGAATTTTCGCCGATTGCATGCTATAGTTTGCGATGGTGGATAAGGTCGATTGAACAAGGGTTGCTCTCCCTGGTAAGGATAAATGCTTCGTTGTCCACCCCGTCAATCGCTTATTTACTTTGTCTTCAAGATGGCTAAAAGTATGTCTAGTTACTCTGCCGTTAATGGTTGGCATCCGTAGATAGGTTCCGAGTTCATCAGTCTCTTCGAACCCGAGAGCCTCCCGCAATGCAGCCCTACTCTCTGAATCCGTATTACTCGAAAAGAACACTCGAGATTTAGCATTACTGATTTTCTCCCCCGATGCATTGCAGAAATTGTCTAAAACATGTCTCATGACCATCGCTTGTTCCGTCGTAGCTTCACCAAATAGCACCATGTCGTCCGCAAAGTAAAGGTTAGTAATTTGAGGGCCATTTCGACATATAAAGATTGGGTTCCAATTATTATTTCGTACCTCTTGGTCAATTGCCTGTTGTAGCTTTTCGAGACACATTACAAAGAGGTATGACGATAATGGATCGCCTTGACAGACCCCTCTAGATGGGGTGAATTGTTCAGTTGGTTCGCTATTCCATAGAATTTGCATTCGGGTTGAGGTAACGCACTCCATCACTACATCGATTAATAGCCGTGGAAAACTCATGTCCTTGAGGGTGCTATCTATGAAACTCCAGCGTAGGGGATCATAAGCTTTTTCTAGATCGATTTTTATAGCCATAATTCCGCCGGACCCTTTCTTTTTACGCATGGAGTGAATCATTTCTTGGAAGATGACAATATTATCTGTGATTTTCCTCCCCGGGACAAAGCCGCTTTGTGTCTCGGAAATAACATGTGGTAGTACTTTCTTTATACGATTAGCAAGCGTCTTACTTATAATTTTATAAGCCAAGTTGCATAGGCCGATGGGGCGTAATTGCGTTATAAATTCGGGAGTTTCGATATTCGGTACAAAGACTAGGTGAGTATCATTTAGATCCACTGGCATACCCTTCCCTTCTAGTGCCTTTATAACCATATCACATAAGGACTGTTCGATGATGGGCCAATTTTTCTGATAGAATAAAGCTTGAAACCCGTCAGGTCCCGGGGCCTTCAAAGAGCCCATATGATTGATCACATTTTCTATTTCGGCTATATTGAACGGCCTTGTGAGCCATTCCCAATATTTGTTGCTAAAATCTTGGAATAAGTCCTATGGGAGAGCATTGTTACATTCCAGATTGTTGTCATCGGTATAAAGTTTTTTGTAATACTCGATTACAATCTGCTTAACTGCCTTCGGTTCATCTTCCCATTTGCCATTATCATTCTTCAAGGATGTGATTTTATTTTTCCATCTACGTACCAACGTACTGACATGAAAATAGGACGTATTACGATCCCCATCCTTTATAAATTTTAATCTTGATTTTTGATACCAAAGAAGCTCTTCCTCGGCCAGGACTTCATCCAGTGCTTTCCTCAATTTTGCCTCTAGTTTTATATAATTACTTGTTCGAGCAATGGACAGTTCTCGTTGGGCCGCCTAGTCTTGCTAATAGAGATCTTTTGCGCTTAAAAATGTCACCAAACACCTCTGAATTCTAGTCTTGTAATTTTTTCCATAGTGCTTCTAGTCTGGCCGGGAAGATACCAATCATTGGCCAACTAGTTTCAACAAAGTCTTTGAATTCTTCATGTAGCATCCAACATGCTTGAAATCTAAAGGGTCGGTTAACTGCATTAAGGGGGGCGAACCCGTTTGGAGATATTAAAATAGGGCAGTGATCGGACTGGAATGCAGGGAGGTGACGAACCATAGCGTCCTCAAAGAGAGCACCCCACTCGGAGTTGCATAAGGCTCCATCCAATCTTGCACTTTGCCTTGTTTCGAGCGAGTTACCTCTAGCCCACGTATGATTTGGACCAGAAAATGCTAGCTCTATCAACTCACAGTTCTTTATCCAATTGTTGAAATTAGTACATCTTCGAGCCATATTAGAATCTCCTCCATGTCTTTCATTTAAAGAGCGCGTTTCATTAAAATCTCCCGCGAGGAGCCAGGGGCGGTTATTTATTCTTGCAAAGTTCTCAAGCTCAGTCCATAATTGTCTCATATTCGTTGGGTCTGGGCTAGCATATACCGCAGAAAAGAACCATAGGAGCTCTCCATTCCTCGAAATTTCAATAGTAATGAATTGTTGATGTTCTGTTATTGGTACAACTGGTACTATATCCGTGTTCCAATATAGCCAAATTCCTCCGCTAAATCCAATAGCACTTACTCTAGATTGACCTTGATAACCGAGTATCCTCCCTAATTTTATCGCGTGGTCATCTCCCATATGGGTCTCAACAAGAGCTAAAATCGTGGGTTTATAAGTTCGAACTACCTCCTTAATTGCACTGACTTAGCTTTTCTTTCCCGTTCCTTGAACATTCCATACCATGAAGTTGATTTGGGGGAGGTTAGGACACAAATTTGGGATTCTTTTACTCATATGAATAGGTAGATAATTTAAAGACGATAAATAGGCTCTACTTATGAGTTTGAGTACGTTGTCAATACTCCATGGTATCGACAATTCCATTGCTAGCTTCGAGGGGTTCCCCTCCACTTGTTTTATCTCGACATTCAACAGCGGACATCCCGCTACCAGAATTCCCAGATAAGGTGCCGCCATCTCCGGCCATGTTGATATTATTGTTACTTCTTGAGTTGGAGGAATGACCTTGATCTGGGGGTTCTGTGGGAGACACCGGAGCTGAGGTAGGGGGCGGTCGAGATAGGAAAAGTATGGGTGGGGATTCATCTTGTTTACGCAGGTTTCGAGTGGGATTTGGAGAATCTGAATAGATGTAGAGGAGGAAGAGGTAGGATCGGTAGATTGTGTATCCGTGTTAGACTTTTGTATGCTAGGGATTGAAAATATCCTTTAGAATATTATTGATATTATTAGTATTATTATTGGAGTTATTAGGAGTATTATTATCAATATGCTTATTATTAGATATGGTAATAGATTGATTATTGGAATATTTTCTTGTGTATTGTTGAGTATTTTTGTTAGGGAAAGATTTGGAGATGAGCCTATTGGCCTGCTTATTTAGGGTAGCAATTTTTTGGTTGATTTTATTGCTCGAGGATATATTCTTTGAGCCCGATGCACCAGAATTTAAGGAAATATTAGGGATTGACGGAGGATTTGCTAGATTGATAGAATCATCCTGATTGGCACTAAGCACTCTAAACCTCGACCCGGATCCATTAGTGGTTTTGCCAAAACTAAAGACCTCGGACCCGGCCTGAGCTTTCCTTCTAGGTACCATCCAATCACCATAGTCCTTCTCCTCCTCGGGACGCAAGGACCTGTCGATAGAGCCTTCATTTTCTTGACTATAGGTGTTAGCTTGCTGGTGGTTTCGATCATCCATTTCCATGGTTGCTCGACTAGTTTCTCCCTTCTCGCATGCCTCTGTCGAATGTCCTAGTTTCCCGCACTTGAAACATATCAGCTTTAGCCTTTCGTAATGAACCCCGTAGACTTTACCATATAATCTAAACTTGGACAGTAGGGGCTTTGATACGTCAACTTCAACGCTCAGCCGAGTGAATTGTCCTCTCTGAGCAATTGCGGTAGTATTGTCAATTCTAATGACCTCTCCAATTTTTGATCCAATTTTCTTCAAGAAGGTTGTATTAAAATACTCAACTGGCAGATTCGGTATACGAACCCAAGCAGTCAGTTTGGTAATGTTGTCGTCAGACGGCACAAAATTCTGCACTGATTTTCTTATATTTAGATAATGATCGTCAATCATCCAAGGTCCTTGGGTCATGACAAAATCATAGTCCTGTTTCGATGAAAATCGTGCAACGTAATACGACTTTGTTAGGTCAGTTAGGGTCAGATTCCCTTTAATTGACCACTTCACTTGGAGCTTTCTCATTAGCGAGACGTATCTGATTTTTTTGTCAAACATCTTGATAATGAGGGCGTGTCTCCATGGCTTATGGATGATTGCTTTCTCCTGTTTAGTGAGGCAAATTCTAGGGCATAGGACATCTTCCTCATTTTCGCCTTCCTCCACATCAGATTCAGAATCGAAATCAATATCGTCAAGTGACATATCATCGAGTTGGCTAGGGTTGGCCTCAAAACCTTGCACCATAGATCTGTAAGATGCCCACTGAGGAACTTGCATATCTACTCCTTCCTGATGAGTCCCGACATGGACAGAGTCGTTAGCGTTATGGTTACATGAAAATTGCCCATTGAAGGAGTTGATGTGCATCGTCTTCCGTTTAGCTTTCTTTGGGAGCGACGGGAACTGTGATATTGCTTCACCGGATGCCAGAGGCTGATTGGGTTTGTCATTTGGACGTGATGAGGCCTCCGGCGGGAGGCCATTGTTAAGCTCCAGCATTCAAAATTGGAGATTCTTCTCTCTCTAGTTTCTCTCTCTAGTTTCTCTCTCTATGTTATTGTTCGTACTTGGAAGTTACATATAGAATTTGACTACTTAATTATGCTAATTGTAATATGCTAGTTAAACCTTCTATAAAATCTGTCATTTATAATCTGCTTTTGCAATCTGCTTATGTTGAAACTAACCGTTGTTTACCAAACAGGGCCTAAGCTTTCTTATGTAGGATTACTCCAAAAAATAGCATATGGAGTACTCCGTCCTATATGGTAAAGCCTGAATCTCTAGAAAATCTATAAAATACTATTAAAAGTCTAACTTAAAAATGCCACGTAGACAATGCCACATGGATGAAAAAAAGCCACCTAAAATGTGACTAGGCAAACTAATATGACATGGATTATTAATCAATCTATTATTATATTACATTAATTTAATTTACTTATTTTCTTTAAAAATTCATCCATATTCCATTAGCTTTAAACTTAATTAACACAGAAAAAAAAACTACAATAAAAAACATGCATTAACTATAAGTTAATAATTTCAAGACATTTCATATGAAGTAGTATTATATGTATTCAAGATTAAAAAAATTGAATAGATAAGAAATCAAGAACAAAGAAGAATAATTGAAGTTAAAAACAAAAAAAAAAAATTATATTGTCACTAATTCACTATTATTTTTTATAAGGCATTAATTCACTATTACTGTTACTATAAAAAAAAAATACTATAATTTGGTTGTATATAGAAAATGTTTTAAAGAATTAATTAATCGACAAATGAGTATAAAAGATCATATAATATATTTTCATAAGAAAATAAAATATATGAAAAAAAATATTTATTTAATTTAAATAATTTAAAACAAATTATGTAAATACTTAAGTGAAATTAAACACTAATAATAGAATTTTCAAAGGGTAGAAATACCATGTATTTAGTTCATGAAATTATTTCACGTAAACGATCAGGTTTTGTAAAAAACAAAAATGCATTGTTTACCAATATATTTAGTAAGTAAAATTAAAATAATTTTATTTATAATTTTGTGTACATGGTGAATTTAAATGAGACTTTCTCTATTCTATTTCTATACAAAAATATAAAAAGGCTAACATTAAGTGTCACATGACAACATTATACTATTACTATAATTTTTACAAAAGTCATCTAAAATATATTATGGAGTTAATGATTTTAATTCTTTCTAACTACAAAAGTTTCATGGCTATTCCACTACCTATCCCTAATAATAAAATATATAATATAAAAATTTCATTGTAATTAAAAAGTTTGGAATTAATACTCTTTATTTCTACAATTAAGGTAGCTCTTTGTCTTCCCTCTCAATTAATTATATTTTCTAAAGTATAATAGCTATATATACTTCTTCTTTTCAAGTGAATTAAGTCTTTTATATGGGTTATAACAAATTTTGTTAAAAAATTAAGTCTAAATTCTTTATTTAATTTGTTGTGTTTTATAGGAGTACTATTAGTATGTATAAAATATGGTTATATAAATCATTTTCTGTGTAATTGCATATCTCTCCCTTTATTTGCGTTATTTATTCAAGCTTTGCTTCTTTCGCTTAGCGTCTTTAGTTTTGTTTTTCTATTAATTAATTGATTTATGTTCTAATTTGCAGATATCTAATGTCACTTGTAAATCCTTTGGTTCATCCGTTGTTGACTAATGGTATGATTTCTTCATTAACTTCATCAACCATTTCGATTATTCTGATAATTTAAAATGAAATATTTGCAAATGATAGTAATTACATATTTTTATTGTTGCGAAAAA
>JAGPOY010006480.1:0-10290 GCA_018983105.1 Silene uniflora | reverse complement strand
AAGTTTGGTGATGCCAATGGTTGTTAGTTCATGCTCAGCTCTCTGTCTCCACATACCACTTTGTTGGGCTTTGGTATATAAGTCCGGGCTTAAAAACCTCGGAGCTGCTGTTTCAATGAGTATAGCACTGTGGTTGAATGCCATTTTCCTCACTTTGTACATGAAATTCTCTTCTTCTTGTGAAGCGACTCGTTCTCCACTCTCAATGGAGATCTTCCATGGAATTGGGGAGTTTTTCCGTTTTGCTATTCCTTCTGCTACAATGATCTGGTATACTCGCCTTCTGTCTCTTTTATTTAAGTAGTATAGAAATCGGAAGATCTATCTTTTTGAGGCGGACTTGCTGATTGTATTTGCATAATAACATGAAGATTTTTCTGACATATAGTCTTGAGTGGTGGTCATTTGAGCTACAAATTTTGCTATCAGGACTGCTGCCACATCCCGAACTCGAGACTTCTGTATTATCTGTATGGTAATGTTTCTTTCTCAATTACATTACCAAATGACATTGTAGAAGAAAAACCAGTAACTGTATTGATGAAGAACTCGAACTGTATTGCTAAGACTTTCTGCACTTCTTTCTTGTCCGAATAGCTTGACGACTATCTCAACATTATATGCGATCCCTTATGGAATCGGTGCTGCTGCAAGGTACTTTCCTGACCTGAAATCTCCTCAGTTTTACTGTGTATCGAGCATTTCATTTTCGTAAAAAAACTGTTCCTGTCGTTTCCTGTCAATTGCAGAGGAACCAGGCTAAAACAGAATTATAATTACATTCTCGTTTCTTGGGCTTACTTTTTTTCCTGTGGTGTATAAACAGTACAAGGGTCTCAAACGAACTTGGGGCAGGGAATCCACAACGGGCTCGTACAGCTGCAGGTGCAGTCATGATTTTCGCGGTGGCTAATGGCCTTATTGTGAGCTCAGTCTTATTTGGTACACGGAGAGTTTTCGGATATTGTTTTAGCAACGAAAAGGAAGTCATCGATTATGTCACTACCCTGGCGCCGTTGGTTTGCGTCAATGTTATTATGGACAGTCTACAAGGTGTTCTTTCAGGAATTGCTAGGGGATGTGGATGGCAACATATAGGTGCAGTCGTAAACCTTGCTGCATTCTATCTTATCGGAATTCCGATTTCAGCCATATTAGGCTTTTGGTTGCAAATGAGGGGAAGAGGTCTATGGATTGGAATCTTATGTGGTGCTATTGTGCAATCTGCGCTTCTAGCCATCATTACGGGATGTACAAATTGGGAAAAACAGGTACGATTTTTCTTATTTTTTACTTGATTACTTTCGACCACATTTTGGGCCGAAACTATCCTGCAATGCAACACCAAGTCATCAACAGCAGGGCAGGCGTCAAGTGTCCCGTTATTTACTTATTTCCCCTTGACTCGACAAATAGCTTGTTTCTAATTACTCGACAATTGATTAAGTTCGTTCTATATTAAATGATGTTTAATCTGGTGTTCATTTTACAGGCAAGCAAAGCAAGGGAAAGACTATCGGAATCAAATTTCAAAGTAGTTGACGGAGCAATTGTAGATGAACGATTATTGCTGAACTGATCTGTTGTGAGGAGTCAATCAATTAAAGGGGCTTGGTTCTTCAACGGCGTTCCACTTCCGACAACAGTTTTGACGACATGAGACTGTATCTGACTGAGTGACGGTTATACAACATACAACGGCCTTATACTTTTAAACTAGTATTCTTCACATCAAATCTATCTAATGATAGTAATAACTAATAAACGAGATGCATGTTCATTTTAAAGTTGATTTTCTACACGAAACTTATAGACAAACCCTCCCCCTTCTCCACAAATGTTCTTGGGTTCACACTAAGCAACACCCATTGAAAAATTAGCTACAGATAATCCGATCTCAAAATCTCGTATAGAGTTTTTTCCTCGGGGGTGAAAATTGAATCCCCCAATTTTATGGTTGGAGTAACAAAGCTCTTAGCATTTGAGCTAACTCGTGTTCTTAAACCTCGTGGGAGCTAATAGGTTTCATTTCCCATCTTATTGAAAACGTTTTTCGCTTTACTTAGGCTCCGTTTGGCACGTCACTTTAGGTACCTTATTTGACCAAAGTAGCTTATTTTACCAAAATTTCAGCTACCTGATTGTTTTGGACGTGTTTGACAAATAGCTTATTTGGTCAAATACGGTACCTGAAATGAAAGGTAGCATTTGGGATTTCAGTACCTGAAATAAAAATTCTTCCTTTTTGAACCCTTTTATTCTATAATATTAAATAATTATCATATCCTTTTACGTCATTTTACCAAATCAGCTACCTTTTCAGCTAGTTTGACAAACACATTTTTATATAATCAGTTAGCTTATCAGATCCTAATTTTCAGCTACCTTTTCAGATTTCAGTTAACTTTTCAGTTTTCAACTACCTTTTCAGATAGTTTTGCCAAACAGTGTTTTAGCCTTATCCCTTTCAAGGGTACTTGAGAAAATCAAACACAGAGGAAACAGGGTTTTGAAGAAGATTGTTATTATATCACAACACCTACATATATGGGCTTGCTTGGGATGAGAGTAATAATTAAGGGAGTAATAGAGCTAAAATGAACTAAAAAATGGAGTGAAGGGATGGAGGTTGGAGAGAGAAATGAATAGAAATGGAGAAATATAGTGTAATAGTCCCTCCATTAGGGGAGTAATTGTTACCCCCCTCCCCCTCCAAGTAATTATCACCTCCATCTAGAGATAATAGTTCCTCCCTAACCTCCTCTTTCCACCCCCACAACCACCACTCACCTCCAATCTCCTCCCATTTCTTCTCATTTTAGCTTCTATTACTCCCTTAATAATTACTCTCATCCCAAGAAGGCCCATATAGTTACAAAGTTAGACTATATCTTTGCCTTCCTTTAATCTATCCTACATAATAGGTAACTAAATAATACTTTAGAATCAAATATACAACAATATATAATTCATAATATTTTTGCATATTCCGCATATCCTATAACCATATTCTATCACTCCCCCTTAAGTTAGAGCACTTGGAAAACCGAGTCCCAACTTGAATTGCAAATGTTGAAACGATTCTCCTCCAAGCGCCTTCGTAAACATATGTGCGATTTGTTCCTTGCTCCTAATGTGAAACGTATTGATCGTATTTGAGACCAAATATTGCCGCACCCAAATGACAATCTATCTCTATATGCTTAATTCGGTCATGAAAAATCGAATTCTTAGCTATATGAAGTGGCAATTGATTGTCATAGTATAAATGCATTGGTTCCGTATGAAAAACGCCAAGGGATGCGAGAGAAAAGCCTTCAACCATATGAGCTCAATTTTCGCTGCTCCCGTAGCCCTATACTCAGCTTCTGCGGTAGATTTGGCCCATGCTACTTGCTTCTTTGCCCTCCATAATTGGTGAGATCGATTTCCCTATCGACACATAGTATCCGCTTAATGACCTCCTTGTTATTGGACAACTGACACAATACCCCTTTAGTTGATAATCCAAATTCCTTCTCAACGTTATGCCTTTACTTGGATTTCTCTTGAATATACCGAACCACTCTCAAGGCTGCTTCACAATGCTCTTTTCTTGGCTCGTTTACGAATTGTGACAATATGTGAACCGCATCAACAAGGTCCGGTCTTGTTATTGTCGAGTACACTAATCCCCCAACTAGACGACGATACTTCATCACATCCTTCAAAACATATCCCCTTGCGAGAGCCAATTTATGCCGAGGTTGAATCGGTGTATAAACGGTTGTTAGGGTGCAAACCTTGTCCCACATCGGTAGAATAAAGATGAAAGCTAATCTTTATAAGTATCTACTAAATATAATAGTACGAGGCCTCTTGGGAAGGAGCCCAAGAGTAAATCCGTGAGGGCATGGCCCAAAGCGGACAATATCGTACTTTTATGGACAGTGGACACCGGTGCAGCAGAGGCCCAACACGAGATATTCACGCTTCCGCACAACAAGTGGTATCAGAGCCCAAGGTTCGACTTGGGCAGGCTAGACACAGAGATTCATTAGGGCCAAGCTTAGAGGTGGACGTACACTATAAGTCGTGGAACTCCTATAGCTCGAGGGAGAGTTAATATGTTCGCGTAAGGCGACATTGGTCTCACATGGTGAGACGGCAGGCCGTCCAACATAATAAGTCCAAAGGCGGTTCCAGGGCGGCGCACGGAGGCACTGGATGCTGACCCAGTCCAGGGTATATTGGATGCAGAGGAGTTTGGTACGCAAGTGTAGCACAACCCCGTGAGACACATGGTTTGTCGTTTAAGGGGAGGTTATCAAGACTTGGTGATGCGAGTGTCTAGAAGTTGGGGCTGTAGGGTCTGGGAGTTCTCCGAGGAGGTCAAGGTCCGAGTCAAGATGATGGTCCTTGGTTTGAGGGGAGGATTGTTAGGGTGAAAACCTTGTCCCACATCGGTAGAATAAAGATGAAAGCTAATCTTTATAAGTATCTACTAAATATAATAGTACGAGGCCTCTTGGGAAGGAGCCCAAGAGTAAATCCGTGAGGGCTTGGCCCAAAGCGGACAATATCGTACTATTATGGACAGTGGACACCAGTGCAGCAGAGGCCCAACACGGGATATTCACGCTTCCGCACAACAACGGTCTTAGCTCCCGTCATTCCACTTTCTTCAATAATATTCATGGCATATTTTCTTTGGTTGAGAAATAACCCATTCGGTCCATGTGCTACTTCTATTCCCAAGAAGTGTTTGAGTCGTCCTAAATTTTTAATTCCGAACTTCTTGTCCAAAAAGGATTTGAAACCTGCACAAGTCGTACTGTTATTGCTGACCACGACCATATGGTCCACGTACAGAAATACCCCAATGAATATTCCGTCTCGATTAAAAGTGAACAACGAATAGACTGCCAGAGATTGGACGAATCCATAATTTTTCATTGATTCGGTCAACTTTGCGAACCAATTTCGAGAGGCCAGTTTCAACCCATAAAGCGATTTCATGAACTTATAGACTTTGTTTTCTTCCTTTCTGTCGAACCCTTGTGAAATCCTCATATAAACTTCTTCTTCAAGGTCGCCATGTAAAAAGGCGTTGTTCACATTCAATAGCTCTATAGTCCATCCCTTCTTCACAGCTACATCAAGCCTACACCGTACACTCGTTATTTTAGCCACCGATTTGATATTGACCCAATTAAATTGATGAACAAATTATGATTAAGCTTAATATTGATGAAAATAAAAGTAATTCGGGTTTATATTGCGATAAGGTAAAAATATGACTATGTAGTTGGTATTGGTCTATAGTCTGTCTATACATAACACAAAAGCCCATTTCTCTCGTTTCATATAGACAAAAGCAAGAAACAAGAAACCAAACCAACATAATAAATAACCTCCATCCCTTTCACCACATTCTACAAGAATTTATTACCAAAAACAGCCAAAATAAAAATAAAAATGGACGCAATAATCGGTGTTAAACCAAAAATTGTTATCCACTACCACCATTCTTATTCTTCTTCTCATGCTTCACCATTATACCGTAAATATTCATCATCAACCGTGAAACTTCCATACAAAAATCGCAAAATGTCTCCACTTAAATGTAGTATCAAAAATTCCAATTCCAATTCGAATTCCAATAATCCGGAAAAGAAAAACATCAGTATTTTTGGCATGCCGGAAAGTGACGTGGACAACTTGTTTAAGGCCGTAGCAGCGATTCTTTCTCAGCCGTTGAAGATGTACTTCGAGTCTTTCTATTATTCCTTCAAAATTTTCAAGTCCAAGTTCAAGAAAAAGGTAACTAACTAACTTTTTCTTCTTTCTTTATCAATTATTATATTTGGATTTACGTGAATAAAAATATATGCAGGTTGATACGAAACTGAAATTGCCGACGACCACCATGTTTCTTCCGCGTCTACTCCTGATGCTCTACCTCAAGAAGACCGTCGCCATCCAATGTGCCACAGTTACTGAGTTTTTCGATTTACCGCCGTCCGAGTCAGTTAAGAAGTATAAAATCACCGTCAGTGTTGAAGAGATCCACTAGTCCAGTGACTACGTAAATTAGCGATGGTATTGATTTTGGAAAGGAAAATAGTGACTCAAGTAATTTTAGAAAATTAGATAGATAGTGACTCAAAATATCTCCGTCTCGTTAGTTATATGTTTACACTTATTTTATTTTTCGCTCATAAAATAGAGCAAGTGTAAATATATCACTGCGACATAGGAAGTAGCTTTTTCTGTAATACATGACTCATTTGTTTACGGATTATATGCACTACATACATTGTTACTTTTTCTGTCGGTTATTTGTTTATCTTTCGTTTTAGCACAAAGAGTTGTTTATCTTTCGTTTTAGCACAAAGAGTCAAAGAAAAGAAAATGGGACGATCAAATTAAATGTGTATCATCAAATTGTTTATCAAAGACGTTCCTAAAATAAAAAGGTAAACAATTGACTAAGACACGTCAAAATGAAATAGATAAGCGTAAACATATTTCATTACGCTAGAATAATACTCTCTCGATCCGCCCCGATCAACTGGTTTCATTTGATTTTGGCACAAAAAACAAGGAAATAAGTAGGGTCAATTACTAAATAACAAGTGGCCCAAATTGTGTGTGGATGATCAAATTGCTCATTAAATTCATTCTTAACTAGTGTAGCTCCCGTGCTATAGCACGATTTTTCTAGATAAAAATGTAACAGAAATTAATAATAAACTATTGTTATTTTTCTATTTTCGGTTATCTAACATATATTTATTGTCAATAATTGTACTTTTATTGTGTACAAAATCAGAATATCAATATTTATAGTTTAAAATGAATTAGGGGAGTAGTTAATAAGAGAAATATACGAAGTACTAAGTAGGAGAATGTGATGTAGGCGGTAAACTTAGGCGGGAAAAGTTTGAGATTTATTATTTTTTTTAATGAAAAGGGGATGTCAAGTGATTTTATAAAGTAATAGTTATTGCATTATTGAAAATTTTAGCAACTTTTAATCTATAGTTTAATACAAATTTTATTTAATTTTAATAAAAAAAAAAATAATTATGAATTTAATAAAAATATTAGAGTCATAATTATAAAACATATTTATTGAAAATATATATTATATATATTTAATGAAAGAAAGTTTTCACTTATTTCCTAATTTAGCTAGATGCTTTTTGGAGGGAAACTAAGAGAATTGTTATTCTCTAGTAGTAAGGAGATTTAAAAATGACAACAATTATCGAGACACTCGAAAATAAAATAGTACAACAAATGATCGGGACAGAGGGAGAATTAATTACTTGAATGTATGTAAATATATTGTTAGAAGACCATGTAATATACGAGTTGGCGTTCAAAAGAAACTACACATATGTCATTTGATTTTCAATGTTCCTTCATATCCTACGTACCGTCCATATGTGATTTATTTTTATCCATAAGAGGTTTGTTAATAGAGAGAATGTTCTTCGGTTTGCACTAAGAGTGTTAATGAGACAAGAGAGTTCGCAGACAATTCGAGATCAGCTATGTTAAAATCCGGCATGTGTGAGCTCGACTTGGGCTCGGCTCGAGTGCTTAATGAGTCAAACCGAACAAAGGCTAGCTCGACTCGAAAAACTCGCGAGCGGCTCGAACTTGTGTGATTACATAAGATGTTTATATTTAATAAAAATATTTTATCATAATTATATCTTTATATCACACATATCAAATGTCTCGCATATTTTCCAAATATTTTTACACATAACATTCGAGCCTGGTTATTGAAAATATTGTAACAAAAAAAAAAATTAAAAAAAAAGTTTACAATCTACATAGGCTCGAGCTTAAGCTTAGCTGAGCTCGCAAGCTTTATAACAAGCACATTTTTTTCAAGCTCGGGTAAGCTCGAGATCAGCTCGAGTTTTGATTCTTGAGCACAAGCCTAGCAAAGCCAAGCTCGGGCTCGACACGGCTCGTTAACACCCCCTAGTTTGCACCTGACAATCCCTGGTAGTGTCCAAGGAGAATATGAGATTAAACCTCGCTAAATAATGTAAAATGTCGTGTTAGTTACATCGTACACGTTAATAATTACAACTGAAGGGTAAAACTAAACTTCATTACAATTGGGGAAAAACCCTATAAACATAATTGACGGCTAGCTTCAGGTAACATTGTGAAAACGAAAACTATCTTCCAATAATTTCTTCAAGACCAGTAAACGAACGCACAACGCTGAAGCAAACTGCAACAAATCGATCAATCGTGTCACACACATTGTTTAAAGGCAACACATTCTCAAATAACGCATTTTACGGCATACAACGGCCTCATAATTTATGCCAATGAACATAAAGTGATTCACTGGAGTATTACCGTTACCCCTTGTATGGACATCAAGTGATTCAAGAGTGATTTAAGATCCTCACGAGTGTGGATCTCTTTGAACTTTTCATCAATTCTACCAATAATAGATACATCCACAAACATCTGAAAAACAAAGATTAATCAAAACAACCAAACAGAATGGCATTTCAACGAGTAAAGATCCTCTCCACTACTCAAAAAGAAATGGAGGTACATTGTCTTTTAATGGCATTTCTCAAATGTGTGCCGTAAGAGGGTAAAAAAAATGGCAGCTACTGGGTATATAAAACAACTCGGCATAATGATAAAGACGCTTTATGAAGCGTTGCTAATTATAACGACGCTAAAAATGCGCCGCTATGAAAGAGCTTATACCGACGCAAGTATTTAGCACCGGAAAAGGGGTTAGCGGCGGGCGTTTTTTAGAGCGTCGGTATAACCCTTTGCGGCAATAGCGCGGCAGAAAGTCATATCAAAGCGTCGCAAAAGCCCTTTTTCCTAGTAGTGACGTATATATGTTAAGATCATACACAAATTATCAATCCTAGAATAATGGCATAGCCACAAAACTCAGAGTGAAATATTACAACTCTAGCATACCTTGGTGCATCTGACAGTATTATCGGTGTCGAATTTAATGGTTCTAGCGCCCACCTTTTGGCCTCCCCCATTCGGCTGCAATGTTACCTGTTCGGGGATCATTTCTTCACTCCCAATAAGTTTGTCAGAGGACTCCTCCAAATCTGAAGACACCTACATTGTGAATTTAAGAGATTTCATCATGCATTTTGTAGCTTGCAGACATTTAACCATTGTGTATGTCAGAGCACAACTCTGGCTAGGCTAAATTTATATGGAAATACACTACCTCAGTATTAGGCTAAATTGATAGCTACTAACATCGTTATAAAGTAAATTAATCATAGACATCGTACCGATTTCAGGGCATATACAATATTTAACAATTGCTAACCCAATGATTTGGTGACAATCAAAAACGAAATTCATCATTAGTATTTAGTCACAAATTTTTCTGCAAGGCAGGCATTCACCTCTAAGCTTAAATCGAGTCAAATAGATAGCTGAGATAAAGGCGTAAACTGGATTATACTCACAGTGAAGAAGCTAGAAATCCAACGATCAGCATTCTCGAGCAAGAGTGGTACAACCTCTAAATATGAACAATAAAGAATAAAAAGCAGTTAACTTTAAGTGAATTACAGTGAACTGAACTAAACCGAAATAAGTTGGGAGTAAAAGATAGATATTATTATCGAAATCTAACCATCAAGTACGATGTTAGCTTTATTCTTTAAGTTAATCTCATATTTTTCCTTGCGAATCAATTCGTCAAACTTGATTTTGAGCTGTCCATGTTCATCATGCAGCGCCACCTGCATACATACATACATACATACATACATAGTACAATTGCTTTATATCGTCATTAACCATAATACGATACGATATTATTAAAAGACCGTCTCATATGAAAATTAGCGAATATTATTACCATAACAGAGAGAAGCTGACGAGGAGATTTATTAAACACTACTTTAAGTATGAATTCCATAATAAAGAGAGCAGAGTCGAAACCCTTGGGAATAGGTACTGATGAAAATCGGGATCGGGATGAACAACAACAACGCAATTGGCTAAAATTGGATCTAGGTTTCCAACTCAACGATGACTTGGGGATTTCTAATTTCGTACTAATTGATTTCGAATTACAAGCTTCAATTTTGTAGATTCCGGTAACGCTTAATCTTTCCGCGACTACCATTTTTTTTTTTTTGGGTGTTTTGGTTTACCAATATCTAGGGTTCCACGATCCTTTATATGCAGGCTTCCACAGTGCCACTTCGACGGGAATTTAGATTAATGATACTGACGCAAAGTCCTAACAATATGAGCGAAGCGTAGCTC
>JAGPOY010006479.1:6149-16441 GCA_018983105.1 Silene uniflora | reverse complement strand
GACTTGAAGGATGAAATGGCATATTCGTAAGTATCATCACTGCCATTTCTATGATTTGAGAGGAGAGGAACGTATCTTTGCTGCTAAAGCTACTCCAGTCCAAAGTTTAGAGCTTCGAGTCAAATTCTATGTTAGTGTTTGTCTACTTATGGCAGGCAGGTTGGAAGTGAGGAAATACTTGATTGTATGCATGCTTAGTGGTCATTACTTTGTAAGGTTTGTACCTTTTTTACCCTTCATAGATGAATAAAGTATGCTAATTCTTACAAAAAAATACTCCGTAAATAAACAAACAAATAAGGCATATCAATATATCATATAGAATACTGACCTTACTCCGCTTCAATATCTGAAAATAATTACTGCCTATTTTTTTCACTTTCCTAACTCGACTTTACCCACCCTCATCGTCTGTAAACTGGTATTAGTAGTAAGTGTGGTGGTGGTGGTAGTGGTGGAGACTAGTGGTCATGCTATGTTCTTCACTCCAACTGGACACTGGAGTGCAAGTCTCAAACATGACAGTGTCGCTGTGTCTGAAAAGGAGTAGTTATTTTGTGAAAAAAATATGATTTTTTTTTTTTGCCTAGAATGAAGTGGAAGTGTCGTGTTGGAATGTTGGTATCGGGAAATTCCCCATGCAACAGTAAGCTCCAAATATATATCAGGTATCTGAGATTCGAACGGAGAGATGCTTATATAATTAGTTCCCTTCAACTTTCATGGTACATCAAAGCTATGCCATTTTTTTCCCATTCCTCGTATTCTTAATTCTTTTCAGAATTTTAGGTTGCGACTCGCGACACCTAGTTCTGCAGAAGATATAGTTGCTCTTGTTTGACATTATAGTCAAAATGGGTGTCTATTACCTTAGTTATCGAGAGATTCAGTTCTTAATCCCATCAAAATTTAAATGACCAAATTCTTACTACATTCTATGTACCAAAAAAAGCACATAATAAAATCCTCTTAATTAATAACATGACCGATAACATACATATAAATACTGCAGACGTGAAATGCGGTAGTTTAGCAATCAATTATATGCAAGTAGTAAAATTTCATCATGAATCATAACCAGGCTATTGCAATCAACCAATGTAAGTTGAGAGAACCATACCACACTTTGAGAAACACCGGGTGGTGGCATTGTCAAGTTTCTTGGAGGAGCAACCTGGTCATAGGACCTCTTGTCAAACCTCCATTCTCCAATCTTTCCATATGTAAGCTCACCCTACGTATAAGAATCTCGGAAGTTTAGAGGCATTTCCAGGCGCATAGATAATCTAAATCAAGCTAATTAAAAAGTGTACAATAGACTAGTCATTAGCCTCGTGAAGGGCTTTCTGACCTTCATATTATAATCGCATCCGTATGTGTAATGAATGATATACTTCTCGCCAACTTCTTTGTCCCATGGAGGCTGGTAAAACCGAAAGAAGTAGAAAAAGAACGACCATATATTAGTAGAAGTCAACATGAAATGGAATTATCTTTAGGATGACTTCAATTTTTCAGAACTTCATAAAAAGACAGTCTAGCTAAGCTAAATGGTACTCATGAGTTGGGTTCAAAATCCTTTGATCAAAACTGCTCTTGTGACTCTTTTTATACTTTACAAGAAAGGAGATAACAGTTTTTTCATAAAAAGACTGATAATTTGACAATTGCTTCATGAGGTGCCTATCCATGCTCGCTAATGGCTGAATGCCCTTATAAGAATATAAGGTCATCCACACTAACACATTTTAGGAGAAGTCAAAATTGTTTATTGAACCTAATTGCTTGATTTAAAATAACTCGGGCAGCTTTGGAAGAAAATGGACAATCAGTGAACACAAAGTAAGAATGAATTCATGTATATGCATAAGATACTGTGTTCCTAATCATAAATACTCTCTAGCTTTATACCAACATGCTTCTTCCATATTTTTCATTTGGGCCCAAATTTCAAAATTTCCCTCGTTAATAGTGGGGAAATGGAGCTCAATGGAAAAGATGGAGGGAGTCCATAAGTTCCAACAATCTACACATATAAATTTAGAGTGTGATACCGATGAGTACTCAAAACCAGGGTTAATGGATTCGCCCGGGTATCCAACGAATCAGAATCAGTAAGAGTGAATTCTATATTGTTGCTTACTGAAAATACACACAAAGCATACTATCTATAAAAGCTTCTCGAATTGATAAGGACTTATTCATAGTGAATCTGGTAACCATGCTTAAAACAACTATTAGGAGCCTAAGAGGTTGATATAACTTAACCAGATGCGACGGTATTGCACTTATGATCCTACCTAGTTCATCCAAATTAAACAGATGGGGCAGATCAAACATAGTTGGGTGTGTAAGAGCAATAGCAATAGAAGAACTTTATGTAAAGTTCTTCCTATGCCAAGTCATAAAACACCAACCCCAATAATTAAGAATTTTTGCTCACAATAGAAGAACTTTATAAAAAGTTCTTAGATGAAAAATACTAAAAAAAAATAATTATGTTAAGTAGTTTCTCACATTTTACAATGCTTTATTTATTGGTTGTCCATTTTTCAATATCTATCAACTTAGTTCTTATATTAGAACTTAGTTCTTAAAATAAGAACCAACTTTTGAATACAATAGATCAACTTTTAAAATAAAGTTCTTATTGAAGACCCCAATAACAAGAACTACTATTGCTATTGCTCTAAGTGTGTTGCTGCCATCAAATGTCTCCTACCACTATTGGGATGCATACATGCTAATAGTTATATCAACCTCTTAGGCTCATTATTCTAGCATACAGAACTGAACCGTCCAGTTTATTTAACAAGTACAGCTGTACGTACAGTTTAATAGGAATAATAACCTGGCCTGAAATCAATTATACAGACGGTAAGAACGTGATGAAAATGAAAAATTTGATAACTAATTTATTCTCTCATAACAGTTCCCTCTTGAAGCTGACGGAAATTTTTTAAAACTGACCTGAATCATAAAATCCGTGTACAGTATATTCCTTACACCATGCAGAGCAGATGCAACAGCGTAGGCATACCTGAAGATTATAGTAGTAAAATAAGCACAGAGCATAAAAGTCATCCTTCTAAGAATAAATAAACAAATGGAAAGCTTACATCTCAAGAACCCAACCAAAGGCCTTATCAGTTTCTGGATCCTGTTTCATGGCGACAGACACATTCTTCCACGTGGAGGCTATCTTCTTGAGAGAGTCCTATCTCAAGGAATGACCAGCAATTTAAGAATTCCCCACAAACACATAAGAGTAAACGCAAACAATATGAAGAAATCAAAATTCTTACCTTTGCAACAATTACAGGAGAATTCCCAATAGGATCTACTTGAGTTATTGGACCCTTGTCCTCTGGAAAGAACTTTCGAAGCACAGACTCGTACTTCTTAGGTTCAATGTAAAAGAATGGAAAGGCGGCTCCAAACCCATTACGCGATAAGTTAGGTATAGGTTTGACAATTATGTGATCCGGCTCTGCCATCAATATGTAACTGCATCACATGAACAAATCCTATTTAGAAAAACGAAAGTCAAGTTTTGAACTCTCTCTTTTCTACATATGAATGGTTAAAAAAATTGTCAAGCCATTAGGAAGTGACAGATTTCATACTCTTCTTTAATGTCTGCTTGTTCAAGCCACTGTACAAACGCCCAAGGTCTGTTTAAAACAATGTAGCCCTACATGTTCAAAAACTGATATAAGCAACCCGAAAAGACGGACTATATAATCATGTTTACATCGGTTGCATTCCATGTCACACAAGATTATGTAACTTCGTTAAGAGGTGTATGATTTGCATCTTAACAGAAGGACTCCTTCAGTCATACATCGTACGGAACAGTACGTTTCACCTGTCCTTACTCTGACTTGGTTGGTTACAAATTTTTGATGATCTTGCTTTAACTCGTAGCATAACGATTGCAATAAATTTAAGTTATCACTGGTAGCATCATGACTGAAAAAAATTAACTTTATCTCCCATTTGAGATTTAAGCAGGCTCATCGTACAGTTAAACATATTCCATTCTTGCTCTAAAAGAGCAGTTGTGGAGTAATTTTAAATTGTACTGATTTTACAGTAAAATCTCCATCAAAAATCAATTCCGCGGCCAGTGGAATCACATTGAAAATAAAAAAAAATGCCTACTTTCAGGCATTACAACCATTACATTTAATTTTCCTTACAATGCTATTAGTCTGTAAGAGAAATAAGAGCCTCAAAGCTAACTTTTTTCACAAATTCTCATTCTCACAACCGATTTCAATAACGATAAAAAGGGAAGGTGGTTGTGAGATGCCACGAGCACCTTTTCGCCACAAGCAAGAATAACTGGAGCTTTATTTAAGCATCCCTCTGTTCTATTGGTCTTAAAGGAGTTGACTTTCAATCTACAGCAGCATTCTCACTTACTACAGAGGCCATTGTAAACTAACATTCTCTAACCAAACTAAATTTGATCAATCATAATTGCCAAATTAAGCTAATTCAACAAACAAAGCAAGCGTCGTCCTAATCATTTGTTTACTCGTGCAACAAAACCAAAGTACACAAAACCCTATAAATACTCGTGCAACAAAACCAAAGTACACAAAACCCTCTGTTCTATTATGTTGTATGTGATCAGAGCTACTGAAAAGATTATTAATAGGGTTTTGAACAAATTCCCAAAACCCAAACCCATTTTTATTTTTAATTTTTACTCTGATTTTTGAGGAACAAGATGGGTTGAGTTAGTTGAGTTTCAAATGAAGATGAACAGTAGTAGTTCTATCCATAGTTTTTCAATTGCATCAAGAAAATGAATTACTCGGGAAAATCAATTACTCCCCTGTGAAAAATAATAAAATGTGGCAATAGTAAATTGCCAAATTGGGTAAGTCCCTTCTAAATCCACCTTTGAGCATGTTTGGCCTTATTTATAAAAAAAAAAAATTCTTTTTTAATGGAGTTTTTCCAAAATTACTTATCGCAAAACTGTTCGGGTTTGGCCAAAATTTTTACTAGTTTTACATGTTTGGCCTAACTAGATTTTTTTAAAAAAATCTTTTTATTTTTAATGAATTTAGATTTCCTCCGTATTATTTTTATAGTCGTAATTCAAATAGAAATTTATATTTTTGAAATTAAGATAAAGTTTTGTAATTATTTAACTATGTGTACCCATTTGGCTTAGAATTACCATCATACAAACAAATAATAAAAACAACGTAAAATAGGTGCGGTAAAATCATTGTAAAAACAATATAATAATCTATGGAAGTTTATAAATATAATAATATTTACATAACAAACAATTGATATAATTAATGGTAAAAATATAAAAAGAATGAAATAATTTATTTGTACAGGTAGTAGTATTAAGGAAAAATTACAAATAACCATCACGTATTTGCGTATTTTTACAAATAACCACCATGTATTTGCAATTTTACAAATAACCCCCAAACTTTCATCTAAACTCCTCAATCACCACCGTATATCTGCCCCGACACTTATTTTTCTTATTTCTGGACTCGTTAAGTAACATTTTATGTAATATGCCCATTATACCCCTCCCCTCTATTACTCCCAAGTCCCACACATACCAATTTAGCTTCTTTGTAAAAATCATCAGCCATACATCAAAATCCCCAAATTTGTTAAGCTCTCCCTATATTTCTCATCTGCTCTAGCTTCATCACACACCAACAATTAAGATTGTAAGTTTTGTTTTCCTGAAATATGTTGTTTTTGTCAACCTAAAATCTTCTCATGTTTCTTATCATCACATTAATGTGGTTTGCATTCCTAGAATTAATTGGAAATGTTGGGAAGGCATCACCTGCAAAAGTTCTCGTATAATATATGTGTAAGCTTTGGCCTTTTCAAAATACACTGAGCAAATGAAAGCAATAAGCTAAAATGAACCGAATTAGCGAAACTCGGTGATGTCAATGGCCAAGGTGGTGGTTGCAGTGCTGCTACGGAATCTTCATCGGCAGCGATTGTATGTTTAATGGACTCGTTGGTGCTCGGTTCTTCGACCATGGTGGTAGAGTATCGAGTTGGTGCGAGGTTTGCTGATGTGGGTCGAGCAGGTTGGTGATCATGAGATGAGGTGTGGCGGGCTCGGTGTCGAATCGATGCTGCTGGCTCCAGTAAATACGCGTGCGCCACGATGGCTTGCTAGAATATGGTGTGTAAAGGTTGATTGATTATGGTCTATGAAAGATGAAAGATTGAAAGGTGAACATTAATTTTGATGGTGATTTGGTATTTCTGGCAATTTGGGGATTTAGGGATTCTTGAAAGTAATACGGGGAGGGTATTATGGGCATTTTGCGTAAAACATTACTCAATGAGTCGGGAAATAAGAAAAACAAGTGTCGGGGCAGATATACGGTGGTGATTGGGGAGTTTAGATGAAAGTTTGGTAGTTATTTGTAAAATTGCAAATACATGGCGATTATTTGTAAAAATACGCAACGTGGTGGTTATTTGTAATTTTTTCCTAGAATATATATCATCTCGTCGGTCATATTTACAAATTGGATCTGATAAGTAATAACCGGGCCTCTCATCATAACCTAAAAATTAGAAAACCCTATAAATACTCGTGCAACAAAACCTCAAACACACTTCTGTTTCAACAACAGAACAATCACATCAACAATAGATTACTGAGTACTTGACTCAATTTAAATCTAGTTTTAGGTTCTTAGATTTTCTGTCTAAAACCTCAAACACACTGTACAGTTTCTTCAATAACATCATAACATTTTCAGGTTTGTCTTTTTTTTTTTTGATGAATTATTCTTCCTTATTTTTTATATTAATATTTTTATAGTAAATATATTATAATTATAACTATAATAATTAATTATTATTAATTGTTAATATGAAATATTAAGTTGTGAGATTAGATCAGATTGATAGGCTAATATAGCTAGACAGATCGGATGCCGGATGGATCTGTCTAAGAGAGGTCTATGATTAATTGTGTTTCTTAAATTATTTAATTAGTTGAATCAAGGAATAAATTGTGGGAAAAATGAGATAAATAAGTACAAATAAAAATAGGGAATTAAAAGTAAGATTGATTTATAAATAAAAGTAACAAAATGAGGGTGAAATGAAAGTAAATTAGGGGGAAAATAGTTAAAAAAAGGGGGGTGGGGGAATATGATGAAAGATAGTTGTAAAATTGTAACTTAATCATGATTTCCGACCTAAAAAAAGAAATCATGATTAAATGGAATAAGTTTGGCCAACTGCACTACGTGCACTAACAATTTATTAAAACAGTGAAAGCAGAAACTGTTCTAACTTCTGTTTTCACTGTTTTAATAAATTGTCAGTGCACGTAGTGTAGTTGGCCAAACAACTGTGTACCACGGTAACATCGATGCAAAATGAAGCATACTCAACATTCAACCGAAATGTGATAAATGAAAAATTCCACGTAAATCAGACGACAATATAATTGCACGGTGACGATTTTTGGCGAAACCGATTCCACTAAATTCATGGCCAAAGACTTGTTTGATTGTATAGTTGTACGAGGAAGAACGGTTGGATGGGTATGTATCATGTATGTATGATTGTATAAACACAAATTCTTATTTGTGACGGCAATATCCGTCACAAGCTTGTCACGGATCAAATGAAGATAAAGACAATCCTTTTGTGATTACAAGGCACTCATACTTTTGTTTTATCTATCATGTGGGTGATACTTGACTCGTTTATCTACCATGTGGGTGATACTTAACTCGTCACAAGCTTGTGACGGATATACATGTCACATGGGAGACTTATTGTTAAATAAACCCGGAGCTCATCTAAATACAGTACCGTTAATCTTAAGCTCTTTGGCAATAGAGAGAAATAGGATTACTTTTCTGCCCCTTCATTTTGTATGCATAAATCTCAACTAACAAAATTCGAACCATGGTCTAATTATAATTCAAGTCCTTGAAAGCATACCCAAAAGTCATAAAGAGCACCATAAATCTTCACAATCTTTATTCATGCTCAATTGCTTTCACTGTTCATTATTTTTTTTGTCTATGATCAATGTTGTTGAATTAGTTCAATTTCTTAAAGATGATGTCAATCAGTATCACGCATTTCATGCTTACCATATTCGCTATGAATACGACCTTACTAACTCGCGATTCGCTCTTACAGAATGTGTGTTATATGTAATTTGAGTAAGCAACATTATAGAATTCGATTTTAGCGATTCACGATTAGTAGGGTACCGAGCGCATTCGGTGATCATGACGCATTTCCTAGGATAAACAATAATCTTTCAAAACTTACGTTACTACCCACCAAATTTGGCGCAAAATCTAAAAATTGATATCTTATTTTCTTAATTTTTATCTTATTTAATTAAGTTGTTACCGAGTTTCGGTACCACCTGCAACCAGTTGTTGTAGATCAATTCATAATAAGTTTTTTTAAATTATTTACTAATTGTAGTATTTATTGTTGTTTGAGTATATTTTCAATCACTACTTTAACTAGACATAAATTATTTTCAAATTATTTTCAAATTATTTACTACTAGTTTTTTTAAATTATTTACTACTTTTTCAATCACTACTTTAACCATGATTTCCTAAAGAAAAACGGTAATCGTAACTTGAGTCAACGAAAATAATTTAACTCATCCTCTAACCTTACCGCTTCACGAGAAGTGCGAGAGCAACATACATTTTAATAGAGCCACTATATTTTCAGACGACAATTTTAGCTATAATCATTAATTTATTTAGGTAGAAAATAGAAATCATAATTTCCTAAAATAAAAATTGGAAATCATAACCCGAATTAAGGAAAATAACTTAAATCAAACGAATGTTAAAGAATGTAAATAATTTTTTTAACATCCAATTAAGGTAACTTTTGGTAATTTTATCTCTCTTGTTCAGTTTCATTCTTTCTCGATTCGAATGACACCATTTATTAAATGAATGGCAAAAGAATGTAAATATTTTTTTTTTTTTTTGGGTCTCCAAAATCTTAATATAGCATTGAGAATGCATGACTCTCCTACCCATAAGGATTAACGTAGCGTGTGGTCTCACGTGATTTTGAGGAGTTGAACATTCAAAGTGCATGTGTTTAACGATTATCTAGTGAGACATTAAAGCAGACTTAAAATTTACCGAATCCTGAACTCGCAGCCATGAATAATTAGCGGTTAAAGTTTTTTTTTTGGAACACCTTATAAACGAAAAAGTTAAGGGTATAAGTTTACCTGAACTCGCAACCATGAATTATTAGTATCCCTAATTTTTTTACTAAACGTATTAATCATTTCAATATATTCAATCACTACTCTAATTAGGCATAATAAAAATCATGATTTCCTAAAGAAAAACGAAAATAATTTAACTCATTCTCTTAAGCTTACCACTTCAGGAGAAGTGCGAGAGCAATATTTTAATAGACCCACTTAAGACGGCACATTTTATAGCTATAATCATAATCATTAATTTAATTAGGTAGAAAATAAAAATTATAATTTCCTAAAATAAAAATTAGAATTCATAACCTAAAGTAATCTCAAAGTCATAACTTAAAATGAAACCCTTAAAAATACTTAATCTCAACTACCCAAAATGCACGCCGTATAAAACAAGTACTCATACAAAAGCGCAAATTGTATCCTACACCTGGTGGTAGGTTACTATTGTACCACACCCCAATTTAATATTTAAAAAAAAAATTGAAAAAAAAAAAAAAAAAAAACAGACTTGACTTCAACAATCAGTCAGACGACGACTTCCTAAAAAAATCAAACCCTAAACCCTCTCAAACTCCTTCTTCAACCTCTAATGGAGAAAGAAATCAATCGAAAATTAACCTCTAATGGAGAAAGAAATCAATCGAAAATTCCTGCAAGGAGGAAGAATGCATGCAACATTATTCCAAGGTAAATTTCTTTACTAATTTGTATTACTGACATTTATTTTATCCCCTCTACACAAATTATCATAACCCTAATTCTTATGTTTGATACTTTTTTCACCAAATTAATTATGCTCGTTTGATGTTTTATTGATCGTTTGATGTTTATTATTGTACAATTAATACATCTTGTTCGATTCTTAGCTTGCTCGTTCCAATTTTGTGATAATGGTTGAAGGTTGTAGTTAAAACCATACACAACTGATGATTGTTGATCGTAAACAACTCCTTCGTTTCAATTTTTTCAACGAGATTCAATTGCCACTCGAAAACCATCTTGTGAGTATAATTAGGATTGGTTATTTGTCGCTAAT
>JAGPOY010006478.1:0-10290 GCA_018983105.1 Silene uniflora | reverse complement strand
CGGCATAAATGTGACTGTATTTTCATACCTTCACATCTCCCAAACGTGTCCTATAGGTGTGACTTATAGGGACCAGTTGATCACCGCCATCCGTATGACAGTAACGTCAAACTTATCTAGCAAGCCAACCGTTACTGATAAACGTGGATCAACTGATAATAATACAATAGTATGCCCTTGTGTTCCTCTAAGAGATTTAATAAGTCAGTGCACTAACTGTAGAGGACACCAGCCCCAACATATTCGACCCGTCACAAACTTATGACAAATATTGTTGTCACAAATGAGAATTTGTGATGGACGAAATATATTGCGAGGGAAAACGGGGAAGTGGCAAATAAGCCCCATACGTTTAGTCCTATGTGCAAATCACCCCCACAACTTTCAATACGTGCAAATTAACCCCGTGTATTTATTATTTAGTGCAAATTACCCTTCATTTAATTAATTTATATGATATTCAATATTTTATCCTTTCTCTTATTTATTCCCCATTAGTTTCCCTCATTTTTAAAAGAAATTTGGGCAAGAGACCAATCTACCCCTATGCTACCACACTTTAATTTGTTTACGGTTGAAAACCCAAATTCATATTCTTCTCATACATCCGTTTGCTCCACAACTCCATTACATCGTGACCTTCTCCCACCTGACTCTTTACCACAAGTCCACAATACCACCATGGCACCACCTCATGAAACTCAAGCACCAAATATGATGGCACCCTCTACAATCTACTAAATAGTTCACTGGCGCAGTGGCGCACCACCCGAATCCGCACTACGCCGACCTAACACACATGTCATCCGACACCGTCGACATTATATTTGCTGACAGGGGAAGATTCGCGGTTAGATTAAGTGGATTCAAGGGGTGAGGGGTGGCGTTTGGTGTGGTTGGGGTCGGTTTTGACGGGAATAGGATAGTGCCGTAGTGGTCAGGCGATCGGACATAGAGTATGACGAACTTGCTTGGTGGTTGAAGGTGATTTTGAGCTAAACTTAGGTTTTTAAGGTGGTCGGAGGGAGAAGAGGGAGGTTATGTGGTAATGAGAAAAGGGTAAATTTGGGTTTTCCCAAATTAATAAAATTATATGTGAAAGTTTAATATTAATTAATCATGTTAATTCAATTTTTATGTTTTAAATTACAAAAGTTTAATAATAGAATTGAATTGCACCAAAATATAAAATTATGGGGGCAATTTGCACGTCTTGAAAGTTATGGGGACAATTTGCACATAGTCGTAAACGTATGAGGTTTATTTGCTACTTTCCCGGATCTCCCCGAAATTCAAACCTCATTTGTGATGGACGAAATATATCTAGAAATTCAAACCAAACCAATGAAACCAAAATCAACTCTCTATTCATTCCTTTGTTTCCCAAATTACAAATCTCACACACCCTCTCTCTTCCTCCTCTCTTTCAGCTCGAAGATCTTCTTCTTCTTCCTCTTTCACCTTAAACCCAGATTTCAAATTCAAATTCAATTTCTAGCCGTTCATTCAATTCAAATTCATTCTTACTTCCTCGTTAGTTGCCCTTTCCCCCATGTAATTCAATTCCCCGTTGAATTCAAATATGATTGTACGAACGTACGGACGTCGGAGCAGGGGTACCACCGGAAGGGCATTTTCGGAAACTCCACCTTCTTCCCTAAACGACGACGTTTACGACCCTTTTGCCTTTCAAGAAGACGACAACGACCAACGACAATTACCCTCTTCTTCTTCTTCCTATTATAATAATAATAATTCCTCTTTTTCTCAAGAAACCCTAGAATTCCAAAAAAATTCCCAGGAAACCTTCAATTTCACGTTTTCTTCCCAAGATTCCACACGATTCATCGATTCGGCAGACAATGATTCCCCGTTGCAGCTGTTGAAGCCCAGAAGGAGAGAGAAAGCTAGGAAATTGAACGATGGGAGGAGGGCGACGGCGAAAACGACGTCGTTGATGGAGACCCAAGAGTGTGGAGAGATGATGGAGTGTGTGGATGAGGTTGAGTTTGCATTGGACGGATTGAGGAAAGGGCAAAAGGGGGTTAAGGTTCGACGGGCCAGTTTATTGGCTTTGTTGAATGTTTGTTCTTCTTCTCAGCAACGCCGCCTTCTCAAAGCTCAAGGGTACATTTCGATTTTTCAAGTTTCTTTTTAGTGATGTTGGTATTGTTTATTGAAATGTTTGGGATTGTTTCTTGGAAAGTATTATAGTTTGTAATTGTGTATGATGCTTTTGTCATTATGATATCCCAGTTAACCTATGTGTGTCGTCTCGAAATTGGGGGATTGTAAACATCAGTCAAGTAGTGCAACTCAATTAGGAATGAATTGGCTTTGACATGCTAAAACAATGGAAGATTTGCTACTTAGAATTCGAGCCAAGTAATGATAGTGTGCAAATAAAAGAGGATTCTTGAATGTGCGAAATTCCTCGGGAATTTAGGTTGATTTCCAAGTACCCTACCAGCCACTAGTTTCGTTTTATTGGACCCATTTCCTTTACTGATAGTTCTAAAATTAAAGTTCCCTTCTTTTATCTTTTGTCTTTTAAGCAAAACAATGAATTCCTACTTCATTGGCATTTAGGGTGAGAATATTGACAATTTGGAACTTTCTAGCTAGCCACTTGTAAGTCAAAGGCAAAAATTTTCGTATTTAGGGCTTGTTTGGATGGGAGTTTGGAGGGAAAGGAAAGGGAGGGGGTAAGAGGGATTCAAAATTCCTTGTTTGGATAACATTTGGGGTATGAGGGAAATGGAGGGGGAGGGATTTGGAGGGATCTATTTTCCCTCCTTCAAGCCTAATCAAAATCCCCCCACCAAGGAATATTTGGAGGGGAATTGTATCCAAACATCCACTCCCTATTCCCCATCCCCTCCTATTTTTGGTATCCAAACAAATCGCTTAGGGTGTGTTTGGATTGAAGGATTTGTAGGAAAAGTAAGGGGAGAGATTTGAAGGGATGAGAAATTCATTATTTGGCTAGCAAAATGGAGGTGGAGGGATTGGAGGGGAGGGAAAATGGATCCCTCCATTTCCCTCCTCCAAGTCAAATTATTTCCCTCCAAAAAAGGAAAGATTTGGAGGGAAAATCACCTCCTCCATTCTCCCTCCTCCCCTTCCTTTCCCTCATATTTTTGTATCCAAACAAGGGCTCAAGGACTGCTTATCTAAATTACCCTTAATCATATGAGGTCTACTAAAATGGGATAACCGAAACCTCCTAGAACGCATGGAGTATTAATTTGGTTGGCTTTTGAATTTGTAAATAAATGGGATATTTGCATTCGAGGACAATTGTGTTGTTGGGTTTTACTATGTTTTGATACCATCCCAAGCTTTGTCATTGAGGTGATAATTGATGATATACTCATATACTTGTGCACTTTTATCTCGAGCACCAACAATGACAACATTACCCTGGTATTGTGGCAGGGGAGTAGGGTCCAACGTATGCAGATATTGTTGATTTACCATTGTCTTGAAAACACTATTAAAGACAGGGTAATGTTAAAGCTTGGACTTACACTCTTTTTAACGTAAATGTGGCTCTAAGGATGCTCATGACGTTATTATAGTCTAGTTCATGTGGCAAAGTATGTTCGTGAATCTTCCATCTTAGAAACATAACTACATCTGTCATAACTTCCTCTGTGTCACGTCTTCACTCTGTACTGCTTTAATTTTTATTACTTTTGCGGTTTGTTTCAAAGCTGTGTCCTGTTGGCTCCACTTTGTAGCAGTAATGCTCCTGTTGATTGATTTCTCATCTTGTACTGTCTATAACTGTTTTGGTAATTTATTGACCTTTTCTTTATGGTCTAACCTCTATGAAATTTTTTCTCATACTGGTTTCTCATGGAAATTTGTGTTGATTATGTCTATTTATGGTTGTCTTGTTTTCAGCATGGCAAAGACAATCATTGATGCAATTCTGGATCTTAGCCTTGATGATTCACCAAGTAACTTGGCTGCTGCCACTCTCTTCTACACTCTAGCGAACGATGTATGTTGTTGCGACTTTCTCGAACCTCCAAAATCCAAAATAGTTATTGTATTTTTATTCACAAAAAGTCTGAACTTCGGAAGCGTGTTGTGTTTATTGATTTACATTCCACTGTGTCAATATATTACTTCAGTGCATCCCAGTGCACATGAGGTCACACCCTCACATGCACGCACTCGTTTCAGTACTAGGTTTTCATAGTGCTCATCAATATTGTTAATTGGATACATTGTTTTAGTCACCTCCATGTTTTCCTTTTTCAAGAGTCTAATTTTTTATTTTTTATTATTATTTTTTTATTTCAGAGTCAGGATAGTTATCTCATGGATTCAATACCATCCATACGGTTTCTGCTGAAATTGCTGAAACCGGTAGTACCTGAACGTGCTGCTAACAAAGTGCCAAGCATCAGCCAGAAACTTCTTGGATTGCGAAAAGACATGCTTGTTCCACATGATATACCCGGAAAGATAGATTCAAGCTCTACTGCTATAGCTGAAAAGGTTCTGGAGTCCCTTGTTAGTTTCAAGGACTTGAAGGCAAGCATTGCAGAGAAGGGCAACATGTCAAGGCCTGAGTTAAATCCAGATTGGGTGTCCTTATTAACTATGGAAAAAGCATGCTTGTCAACAATTTCTATTGAAGGTAAGACATATGTTAGGCTTTGTTTTCCTGATTAAAATCTAACTAGTATTTGTTAATGTTTAGTACTGTTTCTAGCACACATATTAGGCATAGGGGACATTCGAAATCAAGATATCATGAATTGGTACTTTCTTGTGTATTATGCCATGCCATGCCATGCACAGTTCATTTAACAATTGAAAATACAAATAGCAGTTGGATTGGCATGCAACGAGCTCTTTGCAAACTTTATTTTGTGGTACTGATTGAATGACTTTAGCTTTATTGAGATGCATTCCGCCATTTAACCACATTTAAATCTAATTTTACCCCCGTTAATGTATTCAGCCATTTATCTTCACCCTTCATTTCTCTGCTATCCATTACAACAACATAACAGTGTGCCTCAAAGGTTCTTGCCTGTCACGGAGTAAGAATGATAGGATGTATGGAGTCTTACCCCCTAAGTGAAAGTACATCTCTGTGTTTTCTATTCTGTAGCTTCAAGTAATGTATGTTTATGTTGACCCATTGCTGTTTGTATTTTCCTCAGACACCACTGGCACAGTAAGAAAAGCAGGCGGTAACTTCAAGGATAAATTACGTGAGTTAGGAGGACTTGATGAAGTATTTGAGCTTGCAGTAAAGTTTCATTCCACTTTGGAGGTGTGAGCTTGTAGTTTGTTTAGTAGTAGAGAATTTTTTTCCTCTTAAAATTTTATAACTGCTAGCATGCTAATGAAATACCTTGAATTGTTTTCTTTTCAAAACAACTGAGACATATGCATGTCAGCATGTCATCACTGTTGAGTCTTGTTATTTTGAACAACACATTGTCATGAGTGAGATTGTATTTTAATTTTTGATAATGAGTGAGATGCATGTCCACTGCTCTTTCATCTTTCTGCACATTATGTGGTAATTAATATCTCTTAGTTGCAAACCCCTTATAGTGTTGGTTATTCTCCCCTGGATGGTAGAGAGTTGAAGATACTACGGAGTACGGAGTGTTAAGCGAATGAGATACGTTAAAACATAAATAGTTTTCTATGCCAAGTATCTTTTAGTAGTAACTGGAGAAGATATGATAATATTTGATGAAAGCAAAATTTAAAACTTTAGTTTGACATAAATTTTCCATGGTTCCGTGACTATGTTTGACTAGGGGTGTGTATATTGTGACTGAGCACTCTTGTATTAAAAAAACAAGCACTAATAGGAAAATTTGTCTATTAGCCGAAATAAGAAACTAATTGTGCAAGTTATCAGCATATGATGTATGCTTTTACTGGCATTGGTTGTTTAGTATCTTGATCAACATTATCATGGTTTTCCATTATTCTGTTTCATTGTCTGTATAAAACCTGATCTACGGATGCCTCCCCAGGGCTTGACTGAGCATGTTGCACGTGCAAGTAGTGTGTCAAAAGATGGCAAAGCGCAATGTCTGCCACTGCTGTTAAAGTGTTTGAAAATAATGGAGAATGCAACGTTTTTAAGCAAGGAAAATCAGGTAAATGAATTCAGATCTTTTGAATTATGAGGCCTGTCTTGACATGATGCAGTCGCCGTGTAGTTGACATTCTTGTTTATCGCTTCATCTTTCTTATCACAGAGTCATCTTCTTAGACTGAAAGGGAATGTGGCCGGTCTAGGATCTTTGTCCTTCGTAAAACTTATGGTCAATTTCATCAAGATTCTCTCAGGTACTTTCTTAAAATTTGCTTTTAGAAAATCTTTAATGATCACCTATTTGGTGCACAATTTGTCGCGGGTGTTTTTGTTGTTTATCAAGTTACCCGTACTTCTTCTACTCGTTCCTCCTACAGAGCTCTCTTTGCTGAGAATTTCGTCTGCAACTTCCAGTCCTGAAGTGCCTGCAGTTCATTCAAATGGGGCTGATCATTGTCCTGCAGCTGATTTTAGCTCGAAACAAGGTTAATACTTTGCACTCTAAATTCTAGGTTGTCTTTTTTCTCTTTACCATGATAGTAGTTGTTGTGGGAACAAGCCACCTAAGATGTTTATTGGCTTATTAGCGTTTAGCTAATAATTACTCCCTCCGTACCACACCAAAGGTAACACTTACTATAAACGGACATACCACACCAAAGGTAACATTCCTTGTTTGGCCCACAACATTACCAAGTTATCCTTACACTCAATTGATATTTACACAAAATGCCATTACATACCCCTACTAACCCACAATTACATACCCCACCTATTTTTAACCTCTTTACCCTTACTTTTTCCACTTTTCCTTAAATACTCCATTTTTCACTACGTTACCTTTGGTGTGGTACGGAGGGAGTAGTTGATAACAAAGTGGACGGATTTTCGATATTACATGAGAGATCTGCTGTTGGATACCATTGTGTCGTAATATAATCTCAGTTTCCCTGGTTTCTGCATTGTGGCTTATATAATTTCTTATCCTTTCAGTGGACTCTGGTGTTTTCTCCCCGCACTTTTCTCAAGAGTGTGCTAGCATGGCTAGATATTCTTCACAGACAGGTCTGAGTACATCTCAGAGCAGCCAGCGGTCCTTTACATCCGAATCTAGATCATTACCTCAATGTTCTGGATCTACAGCAAGGTCTTGGCTGGGAAAATCTTTGATAGAGATCAGTAGCTCAGTTGGATCTGGTTCATGCAGTCTCACATCGAGCAGTTACAATAGTGGGCTGCACACAAATGGCAATGGCTCAAATGCGATAACGGATCTTAGTAAGGGACCTTATGATAATAATAACATTGACGACATGGTTATAGATCTAGATGATAGTCAAGACCCGTTTGCCTTTGATGAAGATGATTGCGCACCCTCAAAGTGGGACAATCGTACTGGGGGAAAGAAAGGGCGGCGAAAACAAAAAAGAAGGCCCCTGTTTAGTGATGTTGACGATATGTCTCTATCACATCTGATGCTGAGCCAGGAAGACTGCTCATCTCAGCAAATATCGAGTCAGGAAGATTATCCATCTCTTGATCCAATGCCAAACGAAGATGGGTTTCACAACGATCAACAAAATGGGAGCAGTCATCTCTCGAGTGACACCTCATGCACAACTATTGACAAAGAGAATTGCAATTTGGTGGGTGATTGTCTGATGACTGCAATCAAGGTAGATTTTGATTTGTTGACTTTCCATATAGCTCTGGAAGATATAACTTTGCCATATATATATAGTATATATATATTTTTTGCGAACTTGTTTAATTTGTAGAGGTGTATTTTATGAACATGCGATAAATTTCTTCCTTCACTTCATGACCTGACATTTAATATTTTAGGAATCTCTTGTCATTTTTTTGTTACTTTTATGGATATGGCTGTGATGCCATTCTTATTATCTCAGTTTCATAGTCAAGAAATTTTGAAGCTTACTTAATTCTGTTTATAGCTCGGAGAAACCTGATGTACTGTCAGTTTGATTTTGCCTAAGCACTTTTGTTCCTTGTTGAATGTGGACTAGCTGACATGTAGGGATTCTTACTTTTATTGACTACTGTTTATGTGAATCCTTCAGTGAGTGAAACGTACATGTTGATTGAATTGTTACGATCTGGTAATATGTTGATGTTTTACAAGGCAGCTATATTGATTTCGCTGCAGGTACTTATGAACCTCACAAATGACAATTCCTTGGGTTGTCAACAAATTGCTGCCTGTGGCGGCCTCGAAACTCTGTCCTTTCTGATAGCAAGGCACTTTCCCGCGTTCAGTCTTTCTTCTTCTGGTCAGAGGAAAGAAAATTTGGCGTTGACCAACATTTCAGGTTTTGGAAGCGAGAAAGATGCACATCTCAGTGATCAAGAGTTAGATTTTCTTGTTAGTATTTTGGGCTTGCTGGTGAATCTGGTAGAGAATGATGGTGATAACAGGTGGGTTTGGTGAAGTTTTACTCTTAGCCTGCACTCTTTATCGTCTGTCTTTATCCTAGAGATTTCTCTTTTTCTGTTTTAACTCTGTTACTTTTTTTTCCAGAAAAAGTTTTGGTCTTAATTTAGCTTACATCACCCGGTCATCCCCAATTTGATAACTTGCTTTTAGATAGGGAAAAAAAAACATTCTCTAGCAACTTTTGCTTGAGAAACACTGCAACTTAGATTCTGAAAGTTGTTAATCTATTCAAGGGGAAGTATATGGTTCTTTGCGAATGTTTGAAAGTCTTTTTTTTTTTACAAAAATAATAAATTAAATAATTACAATAACAATGGGGTTTGTTTGTTTAACTCCCTTAGGAGGATGAGCCTTTGCGAAGTCAGGTTATTTGGTGCATCTTTAACTGAAGTCAAATACTTAAATCATAAGATATTGACCCTCTGCCCTCTTTGATTTGATTATGTAACATGATAGGGTATCAGGGTTGAAAAGTAGGGGAGCGTATATGACGAAACACAACTAAGATTGCATTATTGATTATGGGCTCTTGCTGCTGAATTTGGGTGTAGGTTGCTGCCATGATGTGCTACTGTTATGTCTAGCAATACCGTCAAACTGTTATATTAAAGTTTAATTAATGGTGGCATACTGGAATCACACAAAACAGGAACAATTATTGCAGGTTTTGTGTAGCTAAGAACCGCTTTATTGGTTACCATCAAATAATTAAACCTATATTTATGGCTTAACCCATCTGTTCCTGCAAAAACAGTTATTGCATGAACAATTATTGCAGGTTTTGTGTAGCTAAGTGACTTGATTCTATCTTGGAATCTTTAGACTTAAGCATGATATTCCCTGCAGATCACGGCTTGCTGCTGCTAAAATATCATTTGTCTGCTCCGGTGAGCTGACTGAAGTTCAAACAGGGGTGATACCGCTGCTGTGTTCCATCTTTTTGTCCAATAATGGAGCTGGTGAGGCTGCAGAAGAAGAACTTCAGTCTTGTGTGAGTCGCACTATTTTCTTTGTTTTTCTATAATTTCCTCCAATTCTCAGATAAGACGATGACAGGTGTCGGGAACTGGGACCAGGGTTAGTGATGTACACTAAGAATGGTTTTGATAGAAGATTCTTATATGCCTCGACCAGTGAACATAGCATCTTTCTCTACTTAAATAACACAAAGTCACAAACTGCATTCTTAAGACATCAATGAAATGTTCCGGATATGATGAACAGGATGATGATGAGGCGGTCTTGCAAGGCGAGAAAGAAGCTGAGAAGATGATTGTAGAAGCCTATGCTGCTCTTTTGTTAGCATTTCTTTCCACTGAGAGGTTTATACTTGTTTCTCATTATCCTCCTCCCACTCCCGCTCCCCCTCCCCAGTTTCCTTTCTAATTGGAATATTTTTTTCTGACTTTATTAGTAAGAAAACTCGGAATGCTATTGCTAACTACCTCCCGGATCGGAACTTGAAAGCTCTGGTACCTGTGCTTGATAGATTTGTGGTGAGTAAACCCGATTTTCCTGGTATATTTTTGTATTGCTGCCATGCTGATTGCTGTCGATTGATTTTCTGATTTTTTTTACTGCCAGACATTTCATCTGACATTGAACATGATCTCGCCTGAGACCCATAAAACGGTGAGTGAAGTAATCGAATCATGTAGGGTTCCGTGAAAGAACGAGGAAGCAGTGCTGTACATAACTACATATGATAAAGGTCTCTTGGACTTGGTATGGGAATGCTGGAGTCTTGGAT
>JAGPOY010006477.1:0-10291 GCA_018983105.1 Silene uniflora | reverse complement strand
TTTAAAATGGAAATTTTGATCCATGTACTTTTGAAATGAAATTTTGACCCGTGCATTTTTAAAACGAAAATTTAGAACCATGCACTTTTAAAGTGAAATTTTGACCTGTACATTTTTAAAACGAAAATTTAGACCAATGTATTTTTGAAATGAAATTTTGACCCGTGTATTTTTAAAACGAAAATTTAGTCCTATGCACTTTTGAAATGAAATTTTGACCCGTGCATTTTTAAGACAAAAATTTACACTCATGTACTTTTGAAATGAATTTTTGACTCGTACATTTTTAAAACAAAAATTTAGTCTCATGCTCTTTTAAAATGAAATTTTGACCCATGCATTTTTAAAATAAACCGAAACCACCTAATCAATCATACCCAATCGAGTTGACTATTGCACTATTAATATCTTTAGTTATACTCCGTATGTTAATGTGTATTTATTTTGAATATTAATTTCAGTGTCTAATAATAGTAAACCTGGCAAATAGATCAGATCATGCCGTGTTCGTGTCAACTTTAAACGGGTCACCACAACCTAAACCCTAACCCGACCCATTTACATAAACATGTCATTTGTCTCAGCCCTAACCCGACTCATTTAATTTTTCGATAACCCAACCCTACCTGTTAACCCATTATCTTTAAATAGATCATTTGCAATCCACGCAGTCCGTTGAACGCAATAAATTAATAAAATAAACTACATTTTATAGCCCTATTATCCAAAAAAATGATGAAAGCAAGCTTGTTTTTAGGTTGTTTTGTTGAATTATAGATTAACCCAAATATTTATGACACATTTAAATAAATGGGTTATTCGTGTCGGTTTCTTGTAAAATTACCTCAATCGTAACCCGACCCATTTAAGTTGTGTGTCGTGTCGTCTCGTAGCAACCCAGTTTCTTAAATAAGTCACAACATCTTGACCTTAATCCGCTAACTTCGCGTCGGGTTCGTGTTGATTTTCGGATTGGGTGAATGATTGCCGCCCTCTAAATCCATGTATTACAAACTTAGCCGTGTAAAGCTAATGGAACTCCCAGACCAAAACTAATCAAGCCCATTGCATCATTCATAATCCACTTTTTGTATAAACTCAATAGTCAATATATATACCCACTTTAAAACCCTAATCAAACATTTTCACTCCAGTGCCCATACTTATTCAGTCATCCTTCACCACCGCCTTACTCATTTTTTTCCTCTCTTGGCTCGATACCTCCATCTGTTTACATCCCTTCTTCCTTTATTACAGAAACACCGCCTCTATACTCCTTCCACCACTTCCTCCATTTTACCCAAGCTGTAAAATTATTTCATTATCCGCTACCTTATTCTATAAAATTGGGCTCTGACCCATTGCGGTGCTAAAACTCATGTAAATGTTTATGTCAATTAAGCCGACCAGGTTTTTTATTTAAAAAAAGTGTCGAAAAACATTAATTAAAGTTTCAATTGTCAATTTTCTTCTTTTCTTTTAAATTTGGAAAAATCAATTTATGTCAGATTTTAGCTTCAAGTTTCTAGATTCATTGTATTGATTTTATGTTTTTTATTTGCTAAAATAAGGGTAAATCAATATTTTTATAAAACATTTCAAAGAGTCTTTTAAAATGATGATATTCTAATTTTGTAGATTTGTCTAAATTCTCATATTGGGCAGTTTAGACTTCTAATTTTGTGCCTTCATTTTTAGTAAATCTTTCTAAAATGTTTTCGCCTAGTTCGGAGGACCATTTCGACGATATCGTTATGTCACTCCTTTTGTAGTCTCCAGTCGATATAAAATAATACAATACACAATACACGCTATGCTTAATGAACTATTTATGTATTATTACTGAATGCACATTTAGAGTTTTCAAAAATATAAACAATCTATTAGAATCGAAGGAGTTGATGTAACTTTAACATACTGGAAATACGTGTAAATCTTTTGTTGGTGTCAAATGAGCCAAAAATGTGATTACTCAAATTTCAACATTAATCATCATATAAAGGTCTTGAACAACTTTAAAACCAAATTTCAGGTAATCTATAGATATATTACGCTAGCTAGACTTAAAATTACTTCGTACTTCTTACTAACATTAGTAACAAATTATAAAAAATATTTTGTTTTGATAGAAGAAACTCCTCTTTGTTTTCTTTTTGGGTAGCCAGAAACGAAATGTAGGTAGCAAAATATCGCCTTATTCTTATAATTTAGTAATTCTTGTCTAAAACCGCATTTTTAGAATTTCAAAGAAGCCAAATTAATAATTTACTGCTGCCAAAAAAAAAAAAAAACTAATTAATAATTTTAACTATTTTGTTGGATTTAGTGCAAGCAAGCTCTTAGGAAATACAAATACAAAATTGCACGAAAAACTTCATTTAACCCATACTCCGTACAATTTATTTTCAATTTAGACGGAAAAAAACTTTGAAATTTTAGTGTTTTTTTTCTGATAAAGTATATAACTCCATAATCTGCTTTGGTTACTTGCATGAAATAACAGAACAAAGTCGTTGACTATTGACTTTAAACAATAGAGTTGGGCCATTTGTCTTGGAGTTATATGGCCGCTGTTGGCTCATTGGCTGTGTTTTTAGACAACTACTTGCACCGTTGACTTGTAAATTAATCGCATGAAACTAGTCTTATACCCGTGCAAATTGCACGGATTTGTTATTTCAAAAAGATTCTTTAAGAAGGTATATATAAGATAAGTTTTATAATATTGATTAATTATCTTCTTTTAAAGTTATTTATTTTTAAAAATAAAATTCTAAATAAACAATAAAATCTCTCTATAATTTAATGAATTTTAAATTACCAGTCTAAAAATTGAGTTATAAAATCGTATTTAATTTTTTAGAGATAAATTATAAATTTTATTTGCAATTAACGTAAATAATGCATCAAGGTCAATTGACCAGGTAGTTATTTTAGTATGATATATCTTTTTGTTAGCTAAATTGAGTTACTATTTTGTCTTAATATTCAAACGATTTCAGGAAAACTCGGCTTACATGTCAAACAAAATTATTTGGATGAAGATAAAACAAAATTAATAAAACTGAATCGGTCAGAATAGTTACATAGGGCAAAATATTAAACTTGTTTTTCATTTAGTCAAACTCGTGCAAGGTTAAAATAGAAATTTTGATCTGTGCACGTTTTAAATGAAAATTTTGACCCCGTTTTTCATGTAGTACCAATTGTTAATTAGTGAAACGGAATTAAGTGAAGATTATGACCTCGTGCATTTTTAAAACGAAAATTTAGTCTCATGCACTTTTGAAATGAAATTTTGACCCGTGCAGTTTTAAAACGAAAATTTAGACCCATGTACTTTTGAAATTAAATTTTGACCCGTGGATGTGTCTATATTGTGCAATTTTAAAACGAAAATTTAGACCCATGAATTTTTGAGATGAAATTTTGACTTGTGCATTTTTAAAACGAAATTTAGTTCCATGCATGCACTTTTGAGTTTAGTCATCAAGACTAATTTGCATGCAGTTTTTTTTACTTATTTTATTGTTGATCGATTAATTTAGAAGTATCTTAAGTAAATTGTTTTCTAATTTTTTGAGTTCCAATTTTTTTTTTTAAATCCGTGAATATTTTTTATTAATGTTGCCTTATATATTATTTTGATATGTCATAGGGAGTAATACATGATTTTTTTTTCACGGAAAATTTTTTATATCTTTTTCATCTAGTTAATTTTTATTTTTTTTACGAAGTATTTTTTTATAGTTTCAATTTTTGTATCATATTGTAATTAATATCAATCGCATATTCGACTTTCAACTTGATTGTTGTATAGTAGAGACCATAAAATGTGGATTCTCTCAATAAAAGCACAAAAAAGAAGGTAGAGAACGTGGGGAATAATGTGGGGCACACTTGAAAAAAAAAAAAAAAACTGTTTGTTTTATAAATAAGATTAATGACTGATTAGTAATTTGTTAAATTTGAAAGCAAATCTCGTAATGGGATTATACTATTTTTATTATTGATTTTTTAAGTTTTATACATATTTAATTTAATTTTTATTTTTTTCCAGTTGCTGAATTTGTTACTTGTATTACTATTATTGTTGTATGACGATTAATATTTGATATATCAGATTAGTAGTACTAACTACTCCATATTTTAAGAAAGTTAGTCATGAGCAATTTATATTTATCACAGTTTACATATCTCACTCAATTGATTCCGTAAATAAATGTTCATAGAAGAAGGTGGGGGCAGTGTGTGGGCCATATATTTTAAAAAAATAAAATAATCAACTTTCAACCACAGAGCGACACATTAGCTCTATGGTTGTTTGATTAATAAAGAGGATCAATAATTTACATCAAAAACCACGATATTTTTATACAAAAATTCTCATTTGTGACGGATAGATAATATGACTAATCTATGTAAGCAAGTATTTAGATAATTAGACATTAGACAGTAAAATAACGCCTTACATCATACAACGGGTTATTTTTAAAATTGTGAAGGTAGAATGTTGAGTGTACCATTACCATATCACAAAATCTCATTGAAGACACACCATATCCGTCACAAATGAAGACGGATACCATTTTCTCTCAGAAAATACCCATTAAATGTGAGTGGGGGAGCACATGGGGGTGCCCATCTTGTCCCCTCTATCCATTGCCTCTCACAAATTACCCGTTGCAAGATCCGACCCGTCTTCAGCAAGACTTTTTGCATACCATATTGATGGCTGGCTGTGGCTGCCCCATTATGAGCTCTAATCATTTTATGTTTACATAATTATTATACATGAAGTTGCACATTTTGTCCACCCTCCACGGTCTCTAATTAATCTTCCCATAAAACCTAGAATATAGGAGTAATTATGAAAGGCTAATCTATAGTGTTGTTCCTAGACCGACCCGACCCGACCCGACTCATCTCGACTGAAAAACAGCTGAATGCGAAGAATTTAATTTTGAGAAAGTTATACATCGCAGACCTGTAAATATGTATGTTCGTAGCCAAAATATAATCCAAGTTTTATTATTTGACACGTTATTAACTCAATTCATATTTAATCATCTCTAATTAATTATTAACTTAGTACACATGTGAACACATATTATAAAATACGATTTGTGTTTAAATATTCGAACCCCAATGTCAAGATATACAAGCTCATAAATCATAACATATCCTTTTGATAAAAAATCCTCCAAAGTCACTATTCGTCTTTCGAAAACGATATACTCCGTATATTAATGTAGATGTTAACTAACTTAGCTCGTAAACTCACGAGTGAAGAGTGATGATATTCATGACTTGGGTTTAAACTTCGTCAGCATCAGATTCGCTATTATGACGTCCTAGAGACAAAAATAATAATAATATATAAGGCCTGATTGACAAACAACAGAAGCATAATTACGATATATAACAGAAATGTTAGTAGAATATGCCAGTAGGTTATATGACAAATCTACCATTTTCATGTATGAAATGAATATGCTATTTCAATATGCTACTATTAGCAAGCATATTCAAAAAACAGTACGTAAATTCGGGCTAATGTGCTATATGAATATGTCATTAACCAAACATATGAAATTACTAGATTAATTGGTCAGTTTACCATTTAAGCCGTAATCTATTAATTTTACCTAACATGTTGTTTACTAAACAGTGCCATATATTAAATAGTTTTTCTTTTATATATATTCAACAAAAACCTCGATAATCAAACACGACTCTAACAACATATTTTAACACCATCTCGGCTCGTAACCACCCTTATTAAAACCCAAAAAAAATTCAAATATTTCATACAATCATACAATCAATAACAACCAAAAAGCATATTATTGTGGTATGCGTTGACTAGATGGGAAAGCTAACAAATAATAAAAAAGATCACGGCTAATTAAAATCCTTAATTGAGATAAAGAGGTACAAGAAAAGCATAACACAAAGGAATATCCTTCTTAAGTAAAAGATACCTACATTTCCCGTTGACGTGTCAACTCTAAAAACGTCACTCTTTTGGACTTCTTTGGAATATTATATTTTCTTAATTACCTTCTTTATTTAAAAATTAAAAATTAAACATATTCTGTGTAATTACCGTATCGGAGCCAGAAATTTTTCCCCGTAAAAAATTTAAGATTATTTAATTTTACACAAAAATAATTCCGTTTCCTCATCCTAGGGTGACCGGTGACCTATCGGATACTTCTGCTCTGCCTTCGGATCAGGCACACGTTAAAAAGCTAATTATAGAAAGATTTTTAAGAATATATCATGAGAATTCGATGTACCCAGACACATTTTTACCATAATTAATGAAACGATTTTGTAAATTTCTTAAAATATAGAGTAGCTCTATGTTTTAGGGTCGAGTACACACGCTAAAAAACTAATTATGGAAAGAGTTTAAATTCATTGGACCATAATTTACTTCTTAATATGCGTATCAGGTGCACACGTTAGGAAAACCGATTCAAATCATTTACTATGAATTTAAGATAACATTATGAACGTTGTTTCCCTAAGTAGTAGGAGTATATTCGAGTTGTATACTCGTATTAGGAGTATAATTGAGGAAGAGTCCTAATCCAACACCGTATAAGAAAAGAGAGACGTATTTTTTCATACGGAGTATAAAATAGTGGGTCCCATAACATTTGTGTATATAAATATCATTGCTTGTTTCTCAAAATTAAACAGTCTCATAATTGTTTTCTCTCCTTAACAATTTGGAGAAAAACAACAAAAAAACACAAGAAATTATATTAATTTAATTTCTTATTATTGAAGCATTCATAGGTCAAACATATTCAAGGTATGTCCATAATTTAATCATTTTTATTACTTGTTTTCTTGATTCTTGATTTAATTTTGCGTACATTGATTTCAATGACCGAATCAGAATTAACAATCGAAAATTTTCAAAAGTTGTATACTGAGACGACCATCCCTACTAACCCTTCTTAATATCGCTACTTCGCTATGATATGGAGTATATTGTATTTTCAATAGGTTTTAAACACTTAAAACTTTTTTTGTCTTTTTATTTCTTGAATCTTTTTTCAATCTCTTTTGAGATTCCTTGGATTCTCGTAGTCAGTTTGGTGGGTCTCTCTGTAACATTTGCTACTATCGTCTTTTACTCCTTCTGTCCCAGTCAATTATAGTAAATATTTATTATTACGATAGCAATAATTATTGATTGGAACGGGGTGTTTATGTGTTGTAAATTTATTTTACGCGTTATTTATTTATAGCAAAATTACTATGTTTTCTCATACAACGAACTTATACAAGATTAATTATCGACTAATTGCAACCTGGTAAAATGTATAATCTTGATTTATTGTCAAGATATGCAGTCAAGATATGCAAATTTGAGTAACATACGATGCACACATAATTTTTTATTATATAAGCAAATAAATTTATTATCTTAATAGCATAGTTTGACCCAAGGTTTAAGGCTAATTCCCAATCCCATGAAAGTGTAATATTATATTGTCTTACTAAAGCAAACTCACATGCATAGCTTTTGTTTTTGATTTAATTGAATAGTTTACGTTTGCTATTGCCTCAGAGGGATTATATAATTTATTTGATTGTATGACTTTCTTGGTAGTTTCTTAGTTTTAATAACATTTCATGTTCTTATGTAAGTAGTTAATGATGTGACTTTAAGTCATCACCAAAGGGTCTTTATTTTTGAATTGTCACAATTTATGACTTTTCTTTCAACATGTTTGACAATCGTAGTCTTTACTGTAATTTCGAACCCAATTGGTTTCTGTAAGACGGTAATCCTTGTTTTAAGTTTGAAACAGGTGAAATACTAGAGTTTGTCGTTCTTTTAAGCATTATGTTTTATCTCATCCATCTATTTAATCCGTTGTATTGTTTAAGATGGGTACATTCGTTTTTTTTTATATACATTTTTTATTTTCTACGCGTAACTAAAGAATTTCTTATTACCTCTCTATTTCAGTTGAAACAAGAAACAACAAGAATGTCAGGGGAAAGTAACCTGAAAGTGCTGAACGCACTCGATTCAGCGAAAACGCAATGGTATCACTTCACAGCAATTGTTGTAGCGGGTATGGGATTTTTCACGGATGCTTACGATCTCTTCAGTATCTCGTTAGTCACAAAGCTCTTGGGTCGATTATACTACACCGAGCCTGGGGCACCTAAACCAGGAACATTACCACCCAATGTCTCAGCAGCGGTCAATGGCGTGGCCTTTTGCGGGACTCTTACTGGTCAACTCTTCTTTGGTTGGCTCGGAGACAAGATGGGTCGTAAGAAGGTCTATGGAATGACCCTAATGATGATGGTTCTTTGCTCAATCGCGTCTGGGTTGTCGTTTGGGAGTACACCTAAGTCGGTCATGGCCACGCTGTGTTTCTTCAGGTTTTGGCTCGGGTTTGGAATTGGTGGAGATTACCCTCTTTCGGCTACTATAATGTCTGAGTACTCCAACAAGAAGACGCGTGGGGCTTTTATAGCCGCGGTGTTTGCTATGCAGGGATTCGGTAACTTGACTGGTGGAATTATCGCTTTGATTGTTTCATCTGCGTTCAAGGCAGCATTCCCTGCCCCGTCTTATGCGACTGATGCAGCAAAATCGTTAGTCCCTCAAGCCGACTTTGTGTGGAGAATCATTCTCATGTTTGGCGCCTTGCCCGCGTTAATGACCTACTACTGGCGTATGAAGATGCCCGAGACTGCTCGCTACACCGCCCTTGTCGCTAACAACGCGAAAAAAGCCGCTGCTGATATGTCGAAGGTGTTGCAGGTGGAGATCACAGAAGATCAGGAAAAAGCAGAGGTCTTGGCCCAGAACAGAAGTACTCAATTCGGATTATTCAGCAAGAAATTCTTAAAACGACACGGACTTCACCTGCTCGGAACAACCACCTGCTGGTTCCTCCTCGACATTGCCTTTTATAGTAACAATCTCTTCCAGAAGGACATCTTCACCGCAGTCCATTGGCTCCCAAAGCCTGCTACCATGAGCGCGTTGCAGGAGGTATACATGGTGGCACGCGCCCAAACACTTGTTTCCCTATGTGGGACTGTCCCGGGTTACTGGTTCACAGTCGCATTTATCGACAGAATAGGCCGTTTCACAATCCAATTAATGGGTTTCGCCTTCATGACCATCTTCATGTTTGGACTGGCAATCCCATACCATCACTGGACTACAAAGGGTAACCAGGCCGGGTTTGTTATCATGTACGGCCTGACATTCTTCTTTGCCAACTTTGGACCTAACGCGACCACATTTGTTGTCCCCGCGGAAATCTTTCCTGCTCGTCTAAGGTCTACCTGCCATGGAATTTCCTCAGCTGCAGGAAAGGCAGGAGCTATAATTGGTGCATTCGGGTTCTTGTACTTGGCTCAGTCACCTGACCCAACCAAGACAGACTTCGGTTACCCACCCGGAATTGGAGTCAGGAACTCTTTGATGATATTGGGTGGAATTTGTGCACTCGGGTTTTTTGCTACATTCCTCGTGCCTGAAGCGAACGGAATCTCGTTGGAAGAGATGTCTGGTGAGAACCAGGATGATGCTGATGAAGCTGCACATCAAGCTAGCCTTGGCAATCGAACTATGCCCGTTTAATCAAAATTGTTTTTACAGTTTTTTTTTTCTTAATTATATTATTATTTAATGAAACAAATTTCTTTTGATGTGTTCTTAATATTGGTTAAGGTTGATGATGATCAAATGTAAGTAGTTCATGAAAATAATGAGGCAGTACAAACATGAGTTAATTATCAATTTCTTTTATCTAATTTCGTGTTTTATCGTATATCGTTTAAAATCTTCACTATTTATGTTTAAGTGTCACCGATAATAATAAAACGACTACTCGTTGAGTTGGTCACATAATTGTACTAAAATCGTCACCAATAACACACAAGTTGCAAGACGATTTCACATTCTTTTATCTAATTCTTGCTTAAATAATGCACATATTGAGTAAGTATAATATAAAACCATTTTTATCGTAAATTGTACTCCCTCCAATTCACTATATTCACTACAAATCTCAATAATAAAATAGGAGTAAAAGAGTTGTGTGAGGTTTGTGATAGGAAAGAGGGGTGAATAAAATAAGAGTAAAAGTTACCAAAAAAGGAAGTGTAGTGATTACTTGAATAATCCGTTTTGGGAATGTGTAGTGATTATAGTGAATTGGAGGGAGTATAAAAATCTGCACTATTTATGTTTTAAGTATTTATGTTTCCAAGTGTCACCGATAATAATAAACCA
>JAGPOY010006476.1:0-10292 GCA_018983105.1 Silene uniflora | reverse complement strand
TACATGATATTAGTATTATTATCATTTTATTGATGTAACTTGTAGGTAAGACGAAATAACGAGACGGTAACTCGAGCTCGAGACGAAATCTAGCAATAAACAAAATAGATAAGTCAAAGGTTGACAATTCAACCAATGACCCATCTATCATCAGTCATCACCATTCATTCATTACCAATTCAACCATCACAAATCCCCTGCTACTCCATCTTCAATCGACCTTCGTACACCAACAATCATTATAAATTCTATCTATCTCGGTAGGACATGTATTTCTCCTCTTTCCTGGAACATATTAACTACCTGTGCCACAGGAAAAGAGCGCTATCCTATTAGGTAGATCTGTAAAAGAGCGGGGGGCGTTCGTCGTGACTGAGGGGGTCGAAGACGCACTTCTTGTCTTTCACCGCGCTTAAGCCACAAAGACTAGAAGAAAAGGTTCGATCCTCTTATTTTTCTTTCCCGTACATGAGATTTTAACCTCATACGGCTCCTCGCTCAATTCTTTCAAAGCAATTGGAGATTCCTTCTAACGATTCGTTAGTGGAGCAGATAGCAACAACCATTTCAACGGAATACCCAGCCTATTGAATGCTAGGCTTTGAGTATCAGGGTCTCACAAAATCTCTTTTCATCCTATGAACTTTAAGGTGTACGAAGTTTCATATTATATTCTTTAAGCAGGATGATAGAGTTGTATACCTCACAAGTCACGTTAATTGGTTGGCTAACAGTATCGCGACAATATGCAATGTGACTACGACCTGAATGAGATACCAATATCCAACAGTCACGCCGGTGCCGGGACACGCCCAGACGTACCCACAACCACTGGTGCCAGGAACACGTCCACGACACCGCACTCAAACAAGGTAACGTCGGTGGTACCGGGCCCAAGAGAGACTCGGGTCCCCTGCCAGACGTCGTGTCTCACCCACACGACTCCCTCCAAAACTCAAGTCATGAATGTGCACATCCTTCTTGGAGTGGGAAGCTCCAAGAGGCGACCCAAGCGGAAGACGATCTCCCAATCGTCCTCCGTCTCCAGAACAAATAACCAATCAACCTCTATGTCATCTGACATACAAATAAACACAATAATGCAAGCCATCATAACATGTCAATTACCGACTCATTAAATGCAAACAATGACAACGACTCATTTAACAATCAAACACATTATCGAACTGAGTAGGATAAACCTACCTCTCAGCAAATCCACATAAGTAATCTGTCACATAAACTAAGCCCATCTCGTAAAACCGTCTCTCAAAACCCATTTCCAAAAATACGATAATAATACAAATACGTATAAATATACTAATCTAATACGTATAAAATACTATTCTATTTATATAAATACGGCTAATTAAACTCGTCTTAAAGCTATTCAAATCCCGACTCACATAACCCGCCAACATATGTCAAACCCGACTCAGACCATCACCTGCTACCACCACCACCAGCCGTGGTGGCCACGGCCAGCCGCAGCCACCATGACCGCCACTAGCAGCAACACACAACACCAACACCAACAACCACCATACACGGTTATACTCCTACCACAACTACCACAAACGCCCCCACCGTGGACCACCACCACCATGGTGGTCGACTCGACCCCACCTACCATCCCTCTCAAATCTGACCCCCCAATAACAACCACAACCACCAACAATCAACAATGACAACAACCATAAAACATGTCGTACACTCCCCCTTTAGACTCGATTTCTGACCACCACAGCCCCCTATTGTAATACTACGGATTTCTGAGCATAGGTAGCTCGGCCGAGCTAGGAGTAGCTCGACCAAGCTGGTCCCTTAAGAGTTCTACGTTAGAGTTTTGTTACGTTTCAGAAGCTCCAGGAACACAACTACTCGACCGAGTCATTTTGACTCGGCCGAGCTAGGGTTAGCTCGGTAGAGCTGGCTCTAGCTCGACCGAGCCAACGGTCTAACGGGTTAGTTTTTCGGTTTTTATGCAATAAGTATAAAAGGGAGAGACTTAATTCTAAATCATTTTATTCTTATTCTAAACCCTTTTTGAGAAAACTAAAGCGACGTACACTGCCTCTCTCCTTTATACCTTGCATTAAAGACCAGGATTCAGATCTGCACTAGATTGAGATCTAGATCTTGAAGGTAAGTCATCTGATTATCGATTAATTGTTGTATACTAATTATGAACCCTAATATAGGATTAGGGGAAGTTAGGGTTGATTTTAATTATGCTTAATTCATGATTAGGTAACGGATTCGTAGAGGAAGGTTTCTGCGATTGATTGCTGTTATTGCTTAAGGTAGGATATCCCTACTGAGTTGATTGTTGTATTTGTAAGACTGTCTTTATGTTCATATGTGATTGATTGATATTGAGAGAGATTACGATTATTGATACGGTTCCGGCTGAGTGGTCACTGTGAGAGGTGATCACGCCCCATTGTCGCCTCGGCTGGTCTTCTCAACCAGGAGGGATGTGCACATTAATGGCTTGGGTTTTGGTTTTGGTTTTGGTGGGCAATACTGCGGTCCCCCACTGGCGGTGTGGATTATCGTTGCGGCGGTAATCTAGCAGGGCTACACGCATGCCATGTAGTCAGTTACTTGTAAGGAGAGGGAGACTGGAGATCACTCTTGGCTTGTGTTGTTGCATTTCTTCCGCTGTGTTTATATTGATTTCCTTGACTTATATTTTCGGTTGACTGACCCCGGTTGTTTGTCTTTGACCTACTGTGATCCATTCGGGGATGGTGAGTAGTTGGTTTAGCAGGTGATGAACTTGATGATGGTGTGCTTCTGGGATGGGAAGAGTCGCCACAAGTTTAGAGCTAGTTAGCCGACAGTAACTTTTATTATGTTGAAACAGTTTTAGACTTTTCAGTTGTTTGTTTTGAGACGGTTGTATGACTTTAACTATTTTATTAATAAAGGTACTCGTATTGTTTCTTTTGATGTTCACTGCCTCGGTTATGTCGAGATGGTAACGCCTTTATATGCTAGGGTAGCCCTTGGTAGGGTACTCCGGTATATGGGGTGTTACACCTATTCCACCACCTACGACCACCACAACAATCCCCACTCTACCCTTGACACAACCTACCCAAAACCAACCCAAGCCAACCACTATAAGTGGGTTAAAAACTCGTCTTAAGACGGTCTCCCAAAAAAGCTATAAATGTGTATACTCACGGTCAAACCTTGTTTTGGGCGGTCAACGGTGGTCCAATGTCAGTCACGGTGGGTCACACTGCGGGTCCAAGTAGCGGGTGAGTCAACGGTATAAATTAATTAAGGTATAGCTAGTGTAAGACGGTCTTATTACCTCGCGTCTCAAGGCGGAAGACGTAATCTCCCTTTTCTTCTCTTCCTCTCTTTCTCTCTTCTCCCTTATCTTTTATGTGGATTTTATGAGATTTTGTGAGGATAAGATGGATATGGTGGATAAGTGGTGGGGTGGATGTATAAGGTGAGTGTATAAATACATGTATTATGTATTATTATTATTATTTATATTATTTCGTCTCGTATATAATCCGTATAAAACACAATATAATATTATTTATATAATTATAAAATACGAGATATTACACAGATCTTACTCGGTTGAGTAACTTCCTAGTCGATTGAGTGATTTCCGCTCGACCGAGTACTAAGTCGAGCGAACTCAAAAGTTCGGGTTATTACACATGCCCTTTGGTAGTCGTCCACACTTGATTCTGATAGGATTCCTGTAACAGATCTTTGTTATGGCATATCTTCCTCCATGCCCAACTCGTGTTTGTTGGAGGAGAATACAGAAGCCATACCTTCCCTTTTAGGTAGATAGAGCTAACCCATTTGACCCATAAATGGTCAGATTTGGAAGCTAACCACCACACTAGTTTACCCACTACAGCTTTGTTCCAGTGAATGTCATTATTTAGTCCCAGACCCCCCTCTTTTTTAGGTTTACAAACTTTTTCCCATGAGACCAGAGGAGACCTTATGTAGTTAGCTCCCCCATCCCACAGGAAGTTTCTACAGATTTTTTCTATCCTGGTGATCACTCCATTGGGTAGTATGAACATACTAGCTCAATAATTATGTAGAGTCTTGAGCACAGCCATAACCAGAGTCAACCGGTCTTGCGTATGAGAGCTTTTTGGCCCCCAAATTCATGATTCTTTGTACTACTTTATCAATTAAGGGCCTGCAATCCTTGGCATTACGCCTTGTGGTTTTAATTGGGACTCCAAGGTATCTAAAAGGTAAAGTACCTTCGACCATACCAGAGATTTGTAGAATCTCTTGTCTTAAGCAATCGCTGGCCTCATTAAAGTAGGCATTAGACTTGTCTTTCCTCATTTGTAGCCCAGAGGATTTAGAGAAAGTAGAAAAGGTCTTGAGAATAGTCATGATAGACCCAGAATCTCCTTTGCAAAACAGAAGTAAATCATCTGCAAACATAAGATGGGTCAATTTCAAAGGTTTGCACAAAGGATGATACCTGAACTCATGGGATCTTGTGGTATGCTCTAGTAGTCTAGATAAATATTCTATGCACACAGTGAATAACAGAGGGGAAAGGGGGTCTCCCTGTCTTAGACCTCTCTACCCTTTGAAAAAACCAAATTCATTGCCATTGAGATTGAGTGAGTAGCTGGCAGTTGAGACACAAAGCATAATCCACCCCTTGAATTGAGGAGGGAATCTTAGAGAAGTAAGCATCTGCTCAAGGAAATCCCATTCAATTTTATCATAAGCTTTTTTAAGGTCCATTTTAAAAAGGCACCTTGGGGACACAGCCTTTCTCTCATAGAGTCGAATAAGGTCCTGGCAGATTAGGATATTCTCCATAATACTTCTCCCCTGTATAAAGCCTATTTGGGTTTGAGATATAAGATCAGGTAGAATATTAGCCAATCTGTTGCATAAAAGCTTGGAGATGCATTTATAAATGATATTACAGCAAGCAATTGGTCTATACTTAGTCACATTTTTAGACCTAACTATCTTTGGGATCAGAGTAATCATGGTGGCATTGATCTATTTAAGAAGTTGGCCTGACTCAAAAAAATCAAGAATAGCACTAGTGATTTCCTCTTCCACAATATCCTAACTATCTTTGAAAAATTTACTGGAAAAGCCATCAGGGCCAGGAGCCTTGTCATCTGGGATATGAAAGATAATATTCTTAATCTCATCCTTAGTTACAGGTGCCATTAGGATATTTTTGTGCTCGTCATTGCATACCTGTCCCTGTCTAACAATTGCTTTATTAACCTGAATAGTGTCTGCTCTTGAACCCAATAACATTTTATAGTAGTCCAAGAAGGCATTTAAGATCCCTTGTTGGTCACTATAAGCATTATTCTTGTGGTCCATGATTTCACAGAAAAAGTTCTTATTCCTTCTAGCTTTGAGCACCCCATGAAAATATGATGTGTTAGCATCACCATCCCTTAACCAGTGGGCCTTTGTTTTCTATCTTAGGAAATCCATCTTTGCTCTGTGCAACTCAACTGAACTCTTGTGTGCATCATATTGCTTTTGCATAAGAGCCTTTCCTCTGGATTATCAATTAGCTATAGGTGGAGGTTAGACAATCTGATTTGAGCAATATCAGCTATGTTCTCAATATCAGAAAAATATTGCTTATTTAACTTCTTAAGATCAGGTTTGAGTAACTTCAGCTTCCTAACCACCCTGTACATTTTAGTGCCAGAAATCCATTACTGCCATATATGAGAAACACACTCTTGAAAACCAGATGCCCTGCTCCACATATTAAAATACTTAAAAGGTCTATTCTGGCTCCCACCCAAAGTTCCTTTACTCACTAGACAGGGAGAATGAACAAAATGTCCTTCAGGCAAAAAGTTAGCCATGAAGTCAGGATAGGTAGCCATCCAATCTTGATTGACCAAAAACCTATCCAACCTACTATACACCCTAGCATCTGGAGGTTGCTTGTTATTTTAGGTGTAGAATGCACCCGTGGCTGAGATATCCATAACCCCACATTCTTGTAAACAATCCTGGAAAGGTTCAGCTTCAGCCTCAAAAATTACCTCCCAACCTTTCAGTAGCATGTAACACAATTGAAATCCCCTCTTATAGCCTAAGGACCATGAATCTATCTTGCAATATGGCTGAGATTCAACCAGAGGGACTCCCTTTCCCCAATGCCATTAAAGGCATAGATGATGGTATAGTAAAATTGCATGTGGCTAATCTTGTTTGTCACATATAAGTGGATAAACCGGGCATCATACTGTAGAAATTGAATATCAAAAATCTGTGGTTTCCAGACTATCCATACTCGGCATCCCAGATGATGAGCATTATTAGTAGAGACACTCCAATCAGAAAAAATCTTATTGACTATACTATGCAAGTTTATTGATTTGACTTTGGTCTCTAACAAACCAACAGTCCAACATTATTAGCATGTAGAAAAATATTCACAAACTTTTGCTTCACTTCTTTATTCATCCCTCGCACATTCCAGAAACCAAAATTCATTGATTATTAATGCGAGGGGGATCATTACCATTTATACAACTGCCTATCTTAGAAGATGAGTACCTCTGCAGGTCTTCCATATGATGAGAAATTGTATTAATCTTTCTACTTTCACTCCCCTGTCTAGGAAGCCTACCAGGGGATATTGTCCCACTGGTTAAGACAGTAGCTTTAGGACTAGGAGTCCTTTCATGAATACTTACACTCTCTTTATGTTTTGTGACAGGAGATTCAACAGAGACTATATACTTATCACCAGTGTTCTCATCAGTGTGCTCATCAGTGGTCCCAACAGTTTTTTTGACAGGTCTCCAGACTTTAAGAGGTACTTCGGCTTTTACTAGTTGTTTACCCTTCCTGCATTGCTCATTTTCATGACCTATCATTTGACATTTCGTACACAAACTTGGTTTCCACTCATAGACAATGTCAATAGATATAACTTGGTGCTTCTCATCCAGAAATTTTATACTGTTTGGAAAAGCTTGTCCCAGTTTTAAGTCAACCATCACCCTATCAAAACCTAGCCTGGTTTTCAATTCTGTAGGCTCGTCACTCTTAATGTATTTACCCACTAGGTTTGCCAATTTGGGAAGACTCTTACCCCAAAATTTTAGAGGCAGGTTCTGCAATCTGATCTAGGCTGGAACAGATTTGATCTCCTCCTTGGTAAGGACAGCATCTGGATGCCAGGGTTTGAGTATTAATGGTTTATTATCAAGTAAGAAATACCCATTGTTTTGGTTATTTTTAGTAGATTAGGTCAAGGTAGGTCAAAGAGGTCTTATGCGTTATTCTAATGCGATGATATGTAAAGTACGTAAATCAATAAAGAACACGAGGCTTTTGGTGACACGGAAAACCCGGTGTGGGAAACGACCGCGGGAAGGGACGGTACCCTTCCAAGGATTGCACTAGCTTTGTTAATGGAGGACGATTACAATCGAGCAAGAGACGATGATATTGCTAGTACAATTGCTAGGGTTTCTATGCGTATGTATGTATGGAGATGAATAATCATGCACGTTCCCTCCTCATCTTCATATATAGGACCTAAACCCTAGTAGGGTTTAGGTGGCTTTCCCTCCAAGTCTCCTCGTGGCGCCTCCTCGCTTTGAGCCGAACCCTCCATGGGCTGCTCGTCGCCTCCTGGGCTTCTGGTGCTTGCTCTTGCTCTTTGGTCCATAGTCCATTCGTCCTCCGTTCTCGAGTCATGCCTCGGGCCTTCTTCCCCTTGCGCGGCCCAATATGGCTTAACATGAGATTTGGGCCTCCTTCCTTCTTCATTCCGTTGGGCCACATTTGTCGGGTCAAGTATCCGAATTTATACCCAAACAGTTTGCCCCATAATTTCGCGCGAGATTCGTCTTCGTTGATTGAGCGGGAAATTATCAATTTCCAAATTCTTGCGCAGCTTTTCTTTCCTTCTTCCACACGCACTACCCCACTCCCTCGGTTCTCTGCCCCTCGGCAATCACCCCCTATTAATACCCCATTACTCCTCCTTTAATCATTACTCTCCCAACCACTTTCCATTCTTCCCAATTCTTCTCGCCTTCTTCTTCTTTCCGTCTTCCGCTAGTCAAATTTCCGCCGCCATTTTCACTCCCAGGTAATCCTTTCTTCCCCTTTCTCTAAATATGAATAGATCTGGCCAGGCTTCGTCCTTTTCTGCTCATGAATTAATGGCGGACGATCCTTTTCTTTCACGCTGTCTTTTTGTCGACCCTCATAATTGCGATTCTTCGCTCTCCTCCGCCGACATTCCTCGAATCAAGGCCTTGCTCGGCCTTAGGGATGACGTTGAGATCGTTATCCCTGGCCCAGGCCAAAAAGCTGACGCCCGGCGCCGGGGATGGGTGTGCTTGTACTTATACCCTTTCAAATACGGCCTCCGCTTTCCCCTTCCTAGCTTGGTTCTTGATTTCTTGCGTACGAACAACTTTGCCATGGTTCAACTCTTCGCCACCATATGGCGCGTGCTGCTGTACTCTCTTGCCGTGAGCGAGAGGACTGGTGCCAGGATCTCCTTGGGGGATCTGGATCACGTGGTCGGGATTTGATCGCTGGGCAGGGGTCAGTACTCCGTCCGCAATATTGGCGAGCCTATCTACAAGCAATCCTCCAAGTCTAGGGATGAGAAGTGGTTCCAAGAGTTTATCTACCGCAAGGTGGAATCCATCCATCCTCCTGTGGAGGGCCTCTTGGAGGCCTGGCAGCCTAACTCGAGTAAGCAGCTTTCTTCGTTCTTTTCGTTGGATTTGTTTGTATCACCATCTTACTTTTTTGTTTGCATGCAGCTCCTACTGCCCTAGTCCGCATCGGTAACTCTGCTGTCTCCAGAGAGAAGTTCTTCTGCATTCCCCAGAAGGAGCGGCTGTTTCCAGAGTTTTTTCCAGGTTTTGCTGCTTCCTCGACTTCCAGTCCCCAAGCTTCAGCCCGCAGCATGACGTCTTGTAAGTGTCTCATATCTGATCTCGTTTCTTGCTGGCTGAACGCTTTCTGTATTCTGAAGGCATATTGCTGACTTTTAACTTTGACTGCAGCCGGTGCCAGGCTTGACCCCTTCGAGGCCATTCTTCAGAGTGCTACCAGAAAGAGGGCTGCTGAGAGTCCTGCTACTCCTTCTTCCTCGAAGAGACCTGCCCATGCCCCTGCCGCTACCCCTGCTACTGCTCCTGCCCAACCTATTGTTGTGCGCCTTCGTTCTGCTCATCATGTTCAGAGTCCTCTGGAGGTGTCCCCACTGTCATGTCATCCTCCTACCCCTCCAAGGAGCCCTGTCACTATTGCTGACGATATCACGCTGCAATTATCTGAAGGCTTTGTTAATGTTGACGTTGTCCCTAACTGGCCGGAGATGAACCAGCTTTTGTTCACTGTCGTGGCTGCGTCCTTCAAGGAATTTGACCCCGAAGATGTGAGAAAATATCGATATATTTCATCATGAAATTTACGGATTATAACGAAATTATATCATATGAAATTACTAGTCATAAATGAAATGCTTAAACGAAATAGAGATTAGAATCAACCTCCGGTCCTAGCAAAATTGGCCTAAGATCAAATATCGAAATCGATATTCTCCTAATTGTTGCACCCAAGATGCTATGAGATATGCCCTTGTTGTTGCTAGAAAGAGTTCTCAAATTACTGATAATATTGTGAGAGGTTTTGTGAGGTTTTGTGATGAGAAAATATGGAGTGAATTAGAGAGAGTGAAATGCTCCCTCTTTCACCTTTTAACCGACTAACCAAGTGAGTAAAAAGGGGGAGATCTTTTCTCCCTCTTTTACTCCCTCTTGACCGCGCAAAATGAGGAGTAGAAGAGAGTTTGGACTCTGTTCTGTTCTTATTTTGGTGGTTAGCGTTTTTGTTTAATGTATAAAAAGTGTAATCATAAACTGTCATTTTTATGTTGTCACAGATTAATAAATCCACACAACATATTGTAGTCGATTTATTAATACCGGTCTGAAATTATTAATTATGACAATATCGTATAATATATACATCAATTATAAATATCGCATATTTATAATTTACTAATTAAATATAACCGTTTATGTTTAATTACGAATTAACAGTTTAATTCGTTTAAGCTTACATTATATACATTAATTAAATATAACAGTTTATATTCAATTACGAATTTACAGTTAATTCGTCTCAGCTAATATTATTTAATCACATTAAATAATCGTCTCATCATTACATTGACTAACCTTTTAGTCAATTACATCGACTAACCTTTTAGTCATTAGGCATCAATGTGATTATATTTT
>JAGPOY010006475.1:4865-15158 GCA_018983105.1 Silene uniflora | reverse complement strand
AACCAAACGAAACTCTCAATATGGAGTTCTATATTTTCTCTTTTATTAATGGTTAAGAATGACTTAATATTGAATCCGTTTTTAAAATAATGCTCAAAAATAGAATTTTTATCGTTTTGATTTAGAAAACATATGTCAAAATGGTGTCCACGTAGGCTCGAGTAATTCAAAACCTAAAATACAGGATCAATGGCGTGTTTATGGTAAGTAGGAAAAAAAAGTTGTGTAAAATGGACTACAACAAACATGCCGTTGGGAATGACGGGTTTCGGGAAGGAAACACGCCACCCCCAATGGCGTGTCTATGGGTAAAAAAAAATCGAAAAGACACGCCATTGCTAATGGCGTGTTTCCTTCACAGAAAACGCTATTGGCAATGGCGTGTTTTAGGTTTGAATACCCGAGCTTACGTGGACACCATTTTGACATATGTTTTCTAAACCAAACCAAAAGGATAAAAATTCTATTTTTGGACATTATTTTAAAAATGGATTCATTAATCTTCTGATTAAGTTTGAATTATGTGCTAAATGGGCACAATATATGATAGCCCATATATGGTTAATAATTTAAAATAAATTAAATCATTATATCTTAATTATGATTAACTATACTGATTGAAAAAAGCAGACCCGTGAATTTTCACGGGTTTAAACCTAGTTAGAATAAATTTTCTACTGTAAATAAATTTGCATGTATTGAGAATAGTTTTTCCTAATATATGATTGAATAAGAGAATTTAGTTTTTCCATCTAATTATGATTGTTATTCTAACTATTAATAATTAATTTTTTCCAGCGAAATTAAAAATATATTTGACATTAATTTAGTAGCTAATAAATATACTTTATACCTAATAGGGAGCGTGATAATTGCAATTTATTAAGATCATATCATAAAAGAAGACAAACATGCCTCACCTATTTAAAAACTATTCTAATACTAATAATTAGAATATCTACAGGTAAATAATCGTACTAACACTATCTCATGATAATTACTTAGAAATTACTATTGGTATAACCCGGGCAATGCCCGGGCATTATTTTATTAGGAGGTAAACACCTCTTAATTTCCACTATAAAAGATACGGAGTAGAAATTAAATATAGTTACACAATTATTCAGTCTCTTGAATGAAACGCTTACATATATTTTCTCCCAAGTTTTAAAGGGATAATTACATTTTAATTAACTGATTATTGGTTATTGAAACAACATATTACGAAATCGATTTGTCTCTCGACATAACCAAGTTTAAAGGGATAATCAGATTTGTGGACTATGGAAAATTTAGAGTAATCGAATTGTCTAAATTTTGAAATCTTTAAACTAACATGAATGGATGAGCTAATGCTAGATACGAGACTGACTAAAAAAGCTAAATATATATATTAAAGAAAATATGACCAGCAGACAATTTTCCTACCAAGTAACTTGGGTACTTTATATCTCACAAATCAATCAAAAATATAGAATACACATAATACCAAGGTGTTATTATTGAAAATAATACTGCTTATATAGATTGTCATAATACATAGATTTCTTTGTATACAAACTCCTTCCCGATCTAATAAAGCATGCGGATATTTGAGTTTAGTCTATTTCTTTATGCTATAAGCCTCTAACTATTTGATGTTGAAAACTTACGGGAGCGATCTTACCAAAAATTGCTTTTTTTCTTAATTAATGGTTATATTTAGCACATAAGTGGGTTGTTACATGAGTTAATTATAATTCTTCACGATTACGAAATTATATTTGTTACTCGGATTTTAATTTTTATACGTGTGTTGCACAAACGTCATGAAAAATACAGATTATTTAGTATCAAAATAAGAGATGACCTGAACAACCATGGCATTAAATCTATCCGTACATAATGAAAGAAAAAGAAAGAACGTTTATCCCAAATTGACAATTAAGAACGTGCGAGAATTATAGTTGCGCAACTACACAATATCTCGCTTAAGATAAATATTCAGAAACTATTTCTTGATATTACCCGGCCAACGGCCGGGCGTGAATTCTAGTAATAATAATAAGTTGAAATGGTTTTCAATTACAGGACTCCTTGACAATAAGCACGGTATCTCGCAACTTAAAATTGTGAATTAATCACATGCATACAAAAATCAAAGAGTTTAAGTAATTAGTATGAAAATGTTTACCTATTAAGATGTGATAAATCTATATTAACGGTTATATGGTATGTGTTGAAATACTGATGAGAAAGAAAGATAGAATAATGAATTATTCATGATTTAAAATTTGTAAATTAGAATATTTTATTTTTCGATTTTGAAAATGGAGATGAAATTAAAGGTGAAGGTAAAAGATGAGCATGGAGGCTGGGAGGCGGCTGATGACGTTGACAAGAAGTAAACAAATTCACAATTAGGGAAAGGTAATTAAGTGAGAATTAGGAATTTAATTGAAAAAATTGGAAAGGAAAAATTATAGAAGATGAGCAAGATTGAGGGGGCTGTAGATCAGAGCATAAGGTAAAGATAGACACATTTAGGGGTTTATTATTGAGATTCAAATGAGTTGTTAGGCTGGGCTTTGTTTTACACTATACACCAATTCTTATTTTTGTTCTGTAAAATAAAATTATACATTTAGAGGCCAAATTTATCTTATAATCTGAGTTATTTAATTGGGTTTTTCTACAAAGAATTGATATACTCCGTATTTCTATTTAATGTACATCTTTGATAAGGTTTGTTTTTTTTGTTTTCCTTTTTTCGGGTGGATCGCTTTATAGGGATCTAAATGAGTAAGTGGGGTGAAGCGGAAGTAGGTAAGTCAAGAAAGGAGAATAAAATCCTTTTGTTTATCTTAAAAGTGGTCCCTATTTACCATACAATGGTCACTATTTACCATACAATGGTCAGTTTTTATTGAAAAACACGGGTACAACTGTTCTCAAGAAATGCTAATACTATTCTTACACAACGGGTAATTTAGTTTATTGTAGTATTACGTCTAATTATATACACATTAATTAAAGTTGTTTTGAAAATTGAAATTCTTAAAGTAATCCATGCATTTTTTGCACGGGTATAACACTAGTCAAAATGAATGTCAAGTTTAACCTTGAGCATTAATTTTAGCCTGAAAATTCCAAAATATCTAATGGGAAATTTTGTGTTAATTCTGAAACAGTTCGGCAGTCGAAAATATCGTTACGTTGAAGAATTATAAAGTGGAGGGATGTTAATACCTGAAACCACTGCAACTCACGTTACATTTGTAAAGCTGCTCCGGATACATTGGTAACACTATGGCGAGGTGCCAGTTTCCCCGCTAAATGGAGCATGTTATTTTGCTTTTGATCTCTGTATACGGCTATGATTTTTCGAACATTTCCGTCCGTGTATATCAGCGTGAAGATTTTCGGTTGACGGTGTCTAATAGCATACTCGATAATGCCGCAGCTCTTTTCATCTTTAACGGTGAATAGTATGGGATAATACCGATTTAGAACTTCTAAAAATTCAACCTTTCCCATCCTAACTGCAGGTGATATTAATGGCCATGGATGCAAAAGTAATGCATGTAAATCTTCGCTATGGAGTATCATTTGGCACCACAGCATCTCTGTTAGTTCTAATACAGGTTTAGGCTCATAGCCTTGAGTTGTAAAACGCCCTGAAAATATTTCGCGAATACTGGGTTGATGTCCATCTGCTACCTTCAATGGCCTCCGGGCCAACACGTGCAATGCGGTCAACCCCGAGGGGTCTCGCATGTAAGCCAATTCCAAATGGTTCTTCAGGATATGCAATGCCACATCTGTTGTTCAGTAAGTTAGTAGTCCGTACAATACTTCTTCAATCACCAACTAAATAATTCTACAAACTTCTTGGTTATGTACTCCCCAATAAATTTGTTGTCTATTCTTTTTGGTCACGCGCGAAAATAAAAATATATCACATAAATGTTGGTACTCGGCTAGGTAGCACGGACACTCCTCCTAACTAGCCGTACCGTGTCGGACACCGTGTCCGACACTCGGACACCCGACACTCGTTGGACACACGCCTAAACAAGTTATAGGTTAGACGAGGAATAAAATGTCAAAAGAGATCGATTAAAAGATCGTTTTGATTGAGAAATGAGAATAGTTATAGTCATATGCTCAAATTTGACCTTCATTTATCTAAGTTTAATATCAAATATATTACAAAACTAAAATTATACATTATTTTTAACCAAAAAATATATATTTTATTAAATTCAAAAGGCGTGTCCCGTGTCCTAAATTTCATGGGATGCCGTATCACGTGTCCGTGTCGTGTCCGTGTCCGTTTTGGTGCTATCTAGGTACTCGGAGGTAATAGGACGATTTAATGCATCGCACAGGCATTAAATCTAGGGTAGCCCTAAATACACTCACAAAATCTCCTAGGACACTCTCTTCATGTTTCATATGATTGATTTGCCCTTTAATTTCCAACCTCTCAAGTGATAGAATCAAGGGTATTTTCGTCCATTACTTATAATTGGAGTGTCCCAGTAGATTTTATGAGTGTATTTAGGGTCACTCTAAATCTAGTAGTAGTAATAGTAATAATAAGAAAAAGAATAACAACAGTAGGAATAACAACAATAAGAATAACAACAACAACAATAACAACAAAACAGTAGTAGTAGTAGTTGATATTGGTTTGGTTGATGGGCATGGTAGTTCCCTTCATCCGGCGGATTTGCTTCTTTATTCCTGGAACAGGGTGTAATAACTCAATTATTTTATGATTTCTCGCTTGTTTTTCCATGTTAACGTGTAGTAATTTTATTAAACGAATTTTTGGATTTCACGTTTTTGTTTCCATAAAGAAAAGATGATTTATTATTTGAAGGGGACTAAACCCTTATTTGCTTCTAAAAAGGCTTGCATTGTACTCCGTATTAGTTGCCGCATGTCTGCCTATTGCAATTCTCCAATTCTTTACATGGCTAAGATCAAATTAGTTCTTATCAAACATAATCTCCTAAAGCTCCCTCTTTTCCTATTAATCCTTTCTCCCAATTACTTTATCCTTTAATTTCTTTTGATTGTTCTACGCCCACCGTTGAGTACATGCTCTATATTTGGCCTTGATTTTTGTCAGTCCGGCTAACCCAATTCTCTCCTTGCATCAATACATCTACCTTTAAGGGTTTCTATCAACAATCTTGATTCAATTTAAGGTAACACGATATTACCGTCCCTAATACTCTTATTATTGTTCGAGGTTATATGTATTACGTGATAATTGTTATTAGCTTATTATTACTTCTGCGTGTTGATTTATTTGGCTGAATACTACTCCGTAGTAATTGTTACTTTATTTTCATAGCTTTTATTTTATATCGATAAGTTAATTTTATTATTGGTGAGACGGGTTATGTCGATTGTCTGATATTTAAGGTAAAGGCTGAAGTGTTTGAGGGAGTTAGTTATAGCGGCAGTTTGAGGATTATAATTTTGTGCATTAGTGGTGTGTTTATTAAGGGAATTGTGTACAGGAAAAGTAAAAAGAAGATTTGGATTTATTAACACATGAGTACGATTGAATAGTGGGATAAGTGATTGTTGGATACAATTTTGCTCTATTGAGATTAATATTTAAGACATGGCCTGACTTTCAGCTTATATTACGAGAAGTTGAAATTTGTTAACTTGAGCAGTTATTAGCGGTGTTGATTATTTTGGTATTGAGTTTGAATTGTCGATTCCTTTGACCTTCGACTTGTGGGTGAGTAGCTTAGAGTCTTGTACTCTAAGTGTTGAGCACGGTTCTTTGAACCTTTGACAATATCGATATTGAAATTGAGATGGAAATTGGTTACTGGTATTGAGTTATTGGGCCGTTGTGCCATATTGTGTTTACGGTCCGGAGTGACCATGGTTATTGAGTTATTGAGTTATTTGAGTTTGAAATCGATATTGAGATGGAAGTATTGTTTCGCGGTTTTATCCCGCCAGTTCACTCACTTCTTGTCCTTGGCTTAGGTTCGATGATGAGAATGCGATATCTAGTTACTGTGGAACATTATATTATGAGATGAGATGGAGTAATGAGTGTGACGGAGTATTGAGTTGAGACTTGGTTATTTATTTGGACCAGAGAGTGTTATATATTAAGGAATTAGGACTGAGTTGGTTTGAGATATTTACGGAGTATTAGTTATCGGGGAGTGTTTCTATTATTCTCTGTGTTTATTTTTATTTTTTTTACCTGTCTGTGTTTCCACGCCATGACCAAAATTAAGCTGCTTATATTGAAGTATTATCTGTTACTCAGCTTTCCGGCTGACGTGTTTTTCCTTTTGGGCTATTCGTCATGGGGTAGTTCCTTTTGTCTTCTGATTTCTATTTCAGGTCTTCCGCTGCGGTTCAAAAGGATTTTATGATTTCAAGTGAAGATTTTTATTAAAGAATTATTTGAAGTTTTTAGTTTCATTTGTACTCCCTCCTATTTTCTATTTTGTTCCCCTTTCCCTTTTCATCTACTCTTCTCTTTGTTCCCTCTTTCCTTTTTTGGACAACTTTATGTGGTTCAAAATCAATTTTATGTAGGGTCATGTGTATTGTGTGGTTCATATTGATTCCCTTATTTCTTGTGCCAAAAAGAAAGGGGAACAAAATAGAAAATATGAGGGAGTATTATTTTATTTTGAACAATATTTGTAACAAGAGACTTTGTATATTAATTATAATATCCCGTATTTTGGCTAGTTATTTTATGTAAATGTAAGTTTTAAATTTAGCCAAAAATATGGGGTGTTACACAGGGGCCGAGATGTATGTGTCGATCTGACGGGGTCTTCTCCCTTGATTCAGACGGGGATGTCTGATTTTGTGCCGGGTCGGGTTGTCGCAAATGCTGCTCAGCGTAACTGTGCCAAGTACCGGGAATTGTGCACGACGCCTGATTATGGATTCTTACCCTTCTCTTTCTCATCGCTCATGGCGTGGCTTTGCTAAAGCGGATCCAGAGGTTCTCTGTGTCTCAAGATGCAGGGGTTTGCGCGGCCGCTTATATTTTTATTACTAGACTTAGCTTTGTTATTGCTAAGAGAATGGGCCCAAGATTGTATCTCGGCTGCCCACAAATTTCTTATAAAATGAGGAACAGTGCCACAAAATATGGATGATGTTGATCTTAGAATAACGGTGGCACATGCCACAAGCGAAATAGCAAACCCCGAGGGGAGAGGCCTAGTGTAACACGCCGGCCCAAGCAAGGTCGGGAGCGGTTACTTATGATAGCTCACCTGGTTGTGTACATGGCCCACAAATCAACACGGGTCCTTTATAGCGCATTTTGTCCTCACTCATGCGCATCCCGGGAACCTTCCCAGGAGGCCACCCATCCTAAGACTACTCCCAGCCAAGCACGCTTAACTGTGAAGTTATTTTGCATGGATAACCATAATAGAAAGTGCACTTTTTTTTTATATGAGTAGTACTTTCAATCCCTTTAAGCACTAGTCAGATTTAAGCTTATCAATGGACCTTTTCAAGAAGGTACCCCACCCGAATAACCTATTCGGTTCAGTGGAGTATTACACACCGCCACTTGAAGAAAGCAACGTCCTCGTTGCGCCTGGGAGCATAACCGCTAACCCGGAATCCTCCCCCGCTAGGTGGGTGATTACAATAGAGCGTATAACAACTGCCTCCGGAAGCGTATAACCACTGCCTCCCGTCACCACACGGTCGCAGGGTTGCTCTGATACCACTTGTAACATCTCGGCCCAAACCGGGTCGGGAGCGGTTACTTATGATAGCTCACCAGGCTATGTATATGGCCCACAAATCAACACGGGTCCTTTATAGCGCATTTTGTCCTCACTCGTGCGCATCTCGGGAACCTTCCGAGGAGGTCACCTATCCTAAGACTACTCCTAGCCAAGCACGCTTAACTGTGGAGTTATTTTGCATGGATAACCACAAAAGAAAGTGCACTTTGTTGATATGAGTAGTACTTACAATCATTTTAAGCATTAGTCAGATTTTAAGCCTATCAATGGACCTTTTCAAGGAGGTACCCCACCCGAATAACCTATTCGGTTCAGTGGAGTATTACACCGAGAGGGTAACATTATGTGGGAGTATACCCTCACAAAGCAAGCCACTAGAAAAGAGAAATAAAGCTCTTGATACGAATAGACGATAGCTATTTAAGGTTGGGGCGGAGTGAAAAGAATGGTAAGATGTGGTTAAAAGAAGTTTTTAGAATAAGAGTGCCCAAAGTAGAAACATTTAAAAGAACACTTAGAAATGATATAACAGTCGGGTTAAAAGAAAAATGAGTTACTAGAATATTTTGTTGATGTAAAAATTTAATCACACACATTAAACTCATTGTTAGAAACTTTCACATAGCTATTGACAATAACAAATGACACGAATGTATGTAACATAATGATAAGCGATTTAAAATATAATAGTAAATTGTTATTTTTTTATTTATTTTACCAACTAAACCCTTCAAACACTACAAGGTTTACGCGGATTACTGACGGAAAAAACTGACGGAAAATAGCGATCGTCAGTCAACGCGGGAAACTGACGAATTACTGACGGAATTTCCGTCAGTACATATTACTGACGGAAACTCCGTCAATAACCGTCAGGACTTATTGGCGCGTTGACCAAGTCAATGGCGCTAAAAAGTTCCTGACGGAAATTCCGTCAGTGAATTAGGTGTCCTGACGGAAAATCCGTCAGTATGTTTAAAGGCAGACAGCTGGATTCTTAGTGTCGGTGGTAATTAATTCCTGACGGAATTTCCGTCAGGACTTATTAAGGCTGACTTGGTAGGACACGTGTGATAACTCATGCATAACTGACGGAAAATCCGTCAGGAATTATTAAGTACTGACGGAATTTCCGTCAGTGGTATTCATTATCTGGAATCAGCGCGACATCTCCCTTCACTTTACCATTTTCCCCAAATCGATTTTTTTTGCAAAAACCCTCCAAAACCTCCACGCCCGACACCACCACAAAACAACTCCACTTCCACCACCACCACCACCAACACAACCTCCACGCCGCCGCCATTGCTTAAGGTATGAGTCTTTCCTTCCTCTTTACTTCTCTCTTATTTTTCTTTTGTCTTTTCTTTTAATTTTTTTCTCCTCTAGATCTGATACGAATTTTGGAGCGGAAGCGAATTAAAGAATAACAATGAAAATGCTAAAAGGGATATTTGTTTCGAAATTTGGTTAGAAATCGAAACAATGGGATATTTGCTCGGGTTAGACCTATAACTCGAACAATGGAGAACGAACTCAAGACCTATTGAGATCGAGCGGAGTTAATATTCAAGACACGTTGAATAAGAACTAAAAATGCTAGCAAGCAAACTGAACTTTTTGATTATCATTTCTGAATGAGTAAAATTGCCACCAACAAAGACTATAAATAGCCTCTAAAGAACAACGTCTTTGGACCACTCCAAAAGACAACTAAGGATAGACTTAATAGCTAATTAAGACCATTAACTTGGACAAATTAAGGTCCTCTAAACGCAGAATTAAAACTACAAATGAATGATAATAAACACCCAACTAATTAAATGAGGCATTAATACCCTTTTATTGACTCAAAAGAAATTAGTAACTTGAAGGCCTTGGAATAACTACTCCTTTAGACGGATCCAATGCATGCGATTAAACTTAAGAACCGAACCATCGAGCTTGTTCGATGAGTCTCGCATCATACTCCCCTTCTTCAAAAAGAATCGACCCGATTCTTTGACCAACGACCCCCCGGATCAAATACAAATGTTGTAGCAAATGTGAAGATAGTTAAATTAGAGTAGACATTGGAATACTTCTTTAGTACATCATCTTCAATGTAGTATTCAACCTTGTGAATTTCGATCGAAGTGACTCGATTGTACCATTTAGCAAACCACTCTCCACGTACAAGACTGATGGTAGTAAAATTGTTTTTACCAGACTTGTTATAATTACCACTAACTCCCATGACGAAAGCCCTACCAAAGAAATCGTTACATTGGTTAACACCACCATAAAGTCTCTCATTAATGGATTTGTCAAGCGGAGATTGATAACGCTCTCCTTCTTGATAATCAATCATATAAGAGTGCCGAGGGCTAGTAACATTGGATCTAACAACACGCCAATTGCCTCACCATCACCATATTTATCAAATATTGGAAGCAATGTCGGATCGAACTTAATATTCTCCTCGTAGGTGCTTTCAAACGAGAACACACCCAACATGTTTTTTTTTTTTTCCGGATGAACAGTACCGCACACCCGT
>JAGPOY010006474.1:0-10284 GCA_018983105.1 Silene uniflora | reverse complement strand
CGTACTTAGATCTCATTTTGACAAATCTATCATTCAAGTCCATGAGATTTTCCATCTTGTCTTTGAGCGCATCTCGATCCTTTAGAATATCATCACGTTCCTTGGTTACAATGGACATTTGCATAACCAGGGTGGTGTTGACGTTCTCAAGATTGGACATATCATTGGGGGTCATCTTAAGACACTCTAGTTCTTTGGTCAATTCTTTGTTTAATCTTTTGACTTCGTCATGCATCTCAGAGGTGACAGTCACACTATCCGTTGCTTTTAGTTCATTTTTTAGAAGGAAATTTTCTTGTGCAATTTCTTCTATCTCATCTTGCATAGCATCTAACTTTTCATTTTGAGAGCGACACTTATCAAAAAGTTTGTCAAGAAGCTTACACACTTTTTCTTTGGAGTAACTTCTAACCTTGGCAATACGTATAAAAGGGAGAAGCTTGGTTTTAAATCATTTTATTCTAATTCTAAAACCCTTTTTGAGAAAAACTAAGCGGCGTACACTGCTTCTCTCCTTTCTACTTTGCATCAAGAACTAGGGTTCAGATCTACGCTAGATCGAGATCTAGATCTTATGGGTAAGTCATCTGCTTTGTTAATTAATTGTTTTACAATGGTTATGAACCCTAATCTATGATTAGGGGATGTTAGGGTTTGGTATTGATTATGCATAATTGATGATTAGGTGACTGATTCGTAGAGGAAGGATTCTGCGATTGATTGCTGTGATTGCTTGATTTAGGATTTGCGAATAAGGTAGGATATTCCTACTCAGTTGATTGTTTATAGCTGTAAGACGATATTATATGATATGATTGTATGGCTGGTTGTATATTGTGATTGATTGCTTATCGTATGTTGTTGGAGTTACTGATAAAATAGTAATTGTGATACGGTTCCGGCTGAGTGGGTCACTGTGAGAGGTGATTCACGCCACTTTGTCGCCTCTTGGGTGTCTCAACCAAGAGGGATGTGCACATTAAGGACTTAGGTTCGCTCATTGAGCGGGGATTTGGTGGGCAAGGATGTGGTCCCCCACTGGCGGTGTGGATTATCGTTGTGGCGGTAATCTGGTAGGGCTACACAGCTTGCTATGTAGTCAGTTATTGGAAATGAAAGTGTTGGAATTGAGTAATGGTTTGGTTATGAGTTACTTTTGCTTCCGCTTGTGATTGATTATCTTTACCAGTTATGCTCAGTTGACTGACCCCGGTTGTTGTTGTCTTTGACCTACTGTGATCCATTCGGAGATGGTGAGCATGATAAGTGCCTAATTTGTATATTTTATCCTCCTATGTTAGCTCTAGTCTACATTATAATTTGCACTTATCTTAGTGTTTTGAGCTAATATTAGTGTTTCTAGTGTATTTTGTGTATTGAAATGTTTTGTAGGTGAATATAGCTTAATGAGCTAAAAATACTACAAAAGGACCAAAGAGATCACATTAGAAATGCAAGGCTAAAGTTGAGCAAGGGAAAATGGACCAAGTATGGAAGAATGACATAAAATGGGTGGATGGACCAACAAATGTAATATATTACAAATGTGAGGTCAACTAAATTCAATCCATATTATAAATTGTCAAAGGGAAGTTAAGAGGAAAAGGATTCCATATGGGGAGATAATGCAAGGAATAAAGACATTTACCGGGTGATTAAGAGGCCACTTATTGCTAACCATCGGACTCCATATGCAATTAATCAAGAATTTAAGCAAAAGAACTTGGAATGTTACGGTCCCGATCGGGATCACCTTGTCCCGATCGGGACGAGCCTATTCTATGTGCTTTTTGCTCTTCAATGCGATGTTACGTTTCACCTCCTATTCTACTATAAATAGGAGGTGTTATACGACTCATGGGGCACCTTCTTACACTCTAATCTTTCCTTATTCCTTAGTTTAGTTTACATAAAAGTTCTCTTATAATTCTCTTGTAATTCTCATAATAGTTAATCTTTCAACATTTAGCATTTCTATTCAAGTTATAATAAAAGCTTTCCTTGGTTTATGTTCTTCATTCCAAGTCTCATTTCTTCCATTTGGTATTGTATTTCTCTTCTTATTTCTTATTGCATTTTCATTATGTCATTTATATTATTGTCTTTGAGTTTTAATCTTAATATGACTAGCTAATTTCTCTAGTCTAGGGACTAGGGGAGACATATAATAAGAAGTGTTTGCACTATGACATAATTGGTAAATATAAAATGTTGTTCATATGTTTCTAGCACATGCTCACCTTTGTTCATATTAATCGATGACTAAAACGCGTAATTAATCGTTGGTTAAATTGCTTGTCCTAAAGTCGAGAGGCACGGGATTTGAAGTAGAACATTTGCATGTTGTTAATAGAGTAACCTAATCATATCGAGAGATTAATTGGACTATTCTATTTATATGTCGAGAGACGGGTGTCTAAACCCTTAGCAATGAACAATGTTTATTTATATCATATTAGTCATATGCATTCACAATTGATACATGTTGAACCGACTTCCCTAGATGTTTTTATCATTATTGTTTTTATCTTAGTCCCCGATCAACAAACAAACCTTTTAAATCGACTTAGACAGAAAAACTATTCATAGCATTTTATTAGAACTACCTAGCTTCCTTGTGGATTCGACCCCTAAAAATACTACATTGATTTGTTGTACCAAAGGGTATTTTTGTTAGGTGAGCGATAGCCTATCAGAGCAGTCGGTTTAGTAGGTATTGAGCTCGATGATGATATGCTTACGGGATGGGAGGAAGAGTCGCCGTGAGTTCATAGTTAGCTAGCCGACAGTAGTTTATATTATGTTTTGAGACAGTATTTATATTTTTTTAGTTGTTTTGGTTATGAGACGATTGTATGACTTTAAACGTTATGTTTAATAAAGGTACTCGTATTGTTTGGTTTGATGTTCACTGCCTCGGTTATGTCGAGATGGTAACGCCTTTATATGCTACGGTAGCCCTTGATAGGGTACTCTGGTATATGGGGGTGTTATAGCAATGTTGACCCGAGTTAGACTAATTTATTCTACTTTGTTTTTAATACGGAGTATTATCCAGTTATTAATTTGATGATATTTTCGTTTAGATTTCTGTCATTTGTTTACCTTTGGTTTAGGCATGTAGAACAATAAAAGAGAGGTGTGACCAATTGTCGATGTTGTTATTGAGTTATGGACGATATGTTATATCATATAGAGCTGACAAAAGTTGACCCGATGCGCTCGAAATCCAACCCGATAGCACCCGAAAATTGGGTGAACCGAAACCGACCCTACCCGAACTCGACTTAAACCGATAGTAGCATTATTTTTCTAACCCAAACTCGACCTGGACAGACCTTATCCGACTTGTGACAGGATATTGACTCAACCAGATGGATGAGCCGATAATGAATTACCCTAAGTAATGGGAAAAAATTGAAATATAAATCACTAGACCCGATAGTGAACCGCCCGACACATCATTTGAGCCGAAGTGATCCGACCCGATAATAACCCGAACCCCAAACGGTATGCTGGCTTGATATGACCGAACCGACTTAACCCGGCCCAAATGACCCTCCTTGCCGAGTTGTAACTTGTATGTCGCCTACCTTCCCAATGCAAAAAAAAAGACTAATAATTCAATTCAATTCAATTCAATTCAATTCAATTATCTTCAAAGTTGATTCCGCAGTCATATCTCACTTCTACATTGAATTTGAAATTAACCCTTTCTAATCAGAAGCTATGCAATTCTAATTTCGAATTACTTGGCATTATTATTCCTCAGGTAACACCATTTTCAATTGATTTTTCACTTTGAATTTCAAACTAATACTCCTTCCTGTTTCCGTATTGGGGTTTATTAATCAATAGTTATCTATTTCCATTTTTAGTATATTTTTGTAGGCCGTTTCATGTGCAATGGTGGGAGATTGGTGATTGGTCTCATATTAGCTTGGTCTGTGTGCCAAAAGCAATAAATAACTATTGATCGAGACGGAAACTCGCAAATATTACAACTTTTTCAAATTAGAAATGACCCATTTACAGAAATTAAGATTATTGTATTCTTCGCTGAAATACCCAATTCATAGAAATGTTAATTTCTCATGTTATAGATTGTTTGGTAGCATAGCTCGTAATTTTGAGATGAATGAAAATAATGGTGAAAGTGGGCGTAAGAATCCACTTACCGCGAAAAAAAAGGTTGAAGCTGCTTTGTTACAATACTTGCTGTCTACTAGGAGCTTAGATTTTATGGATGCCGAACATATGAGTAAAAACTCACCACATTTTGTGAAAAAGCTAGTTGAGAATGTTGGTAAAGGGTCTGATGGTGATGTTAGGCGGTCTGTGGCGCGTTTCTTGAATTACCATCCCATCAATGAGTTTGAGCCTTTCTTTGAAAGTATAGGGTTGAAACCTTCTGAATTTGGTGCTCTTCTTCCGCGTAATTTGATGTTTTTGAGTGATGAGGCTGGTTTGCTTGATAACTATCATGTTTTGTGTGAATATGGTATTGCTCGGGTTAAGATAGGGAAGATATATAGAGAAGCAAGAGAAGTGTTTCGGTATGATCAAGGGGTTTTGCAGTCCAAGCTACAAGCTTTTGAAAAAGTTGGGATACGTAAGGATGTTGTTTGTAGAGCTGTCCACTTTAATCCTTGTATTTTGATTAATGGCATAAGTGAAGAGTTCTTGGAGTTGGCTAGCAAGTTGAAGTGTTTGGGCTGTGAAAATAGTTGGGTTGAGCAAAAGTTCTTCGAAACGACTACTTATAATTGGAGACAAATCAGTCACTTGTTACAGTTGTTACAGTATTTGGGTTGTAATAATGACGATATCTCAAAGTTGGTTTGTCGATGTCCAGGGATTCTATTTGATTATTCAGGTAGACCGGCATTATTATTGATAGGATTCCTGTTAAAATTCGGGTGCAGTAGATCTGATATATGTACAATTTTGTTGCAATTCCCACAAGTTAAAGTCGAGAAATTTGTTTGGAATTTGAGGCGTGCTTTTGAGCTACTTTTTGAAATTGAGATGGATGCTGTGAATATAGGTAGGATTATCCGTGAACATTTCACATGGATTGGTACATGCAGAGTAATGAAAGCAACTTACGTTCTTAACCAGTTGAGATCCGGAAAGATACATATGCGTCAAATCATAGTGGCAAATCCTATGGAACTTAAGAAGTGGACTGTCGGAGCAAAAATTGAACGTGTGCCGGAGACAAAGGAAATGCGTTTGCAGAGGGATAGAAATCATAGCATAAAGTTCTTTACAAGCATTGGCTTCATACAAAGTTCAAAAGAAATGGAAAAGGCTCTTACGTTATGCCGTGGTAAAGGCGATGAACTCCCCGAGAGATTTGATGTTTTTGTCAAAGCTGGTATCAGTGAGAGCGAGGTTACCAAAATGATCAAAAGGGCACCTCAAATTCTAAACTATTCAACAGAAGCTCTTGAGGCCAAAATTAATGTGCTTGTTAACGAGTTAGGGTATCCAGTGTCAAGAGTAAGTTCTTACCCTGAAGTTATGCATTATACAATGGATCGGGTTAAGCTCAGATGTGCAATGTACAGGTGGCTTATTGATCAAAATGTTGTTCGCTCCACATTGTCTTTGAGCACCATCATTGGATTCACAGAATCTCGTTTCGTTAACACTTTTGTCAATAGACATCCTTTAGGCCCTCAAGTATGGCAAGAATATAAGCAGACCTTTTCTTCTATATAGATTATGTTTTCGGCTCTTTGTTCCCACAAGTCTTCCACGTATATGCTTCCGTCTAGTAGCACAGGCTCCAAGCTGATTTTGTATTCATTACATTATTGTGAGACGAGCCGATTTTGTACTTGGGTCATGACAATCCAGAGCAGGCGAGGTAATCACTAGACCGGCCTTCTCAGTTTCTATTTTGTTTTCTGTTTGGTTTTTAAACTTAGGATTGCTTATTTTCATTTTTAATGGAGCCAAATACCCGCATTTCTTCTGTTCTACATTATGATGTACGGAGTAATATAGAAAAATGTTATCTACCCGATTTTAATTTTGGGTCGGTCAAGAAGCAGTTCTTTCTGTGTTAAACAACATATAATAAGGCTGCATATGTTGGACCCTCCTACCTAGCCATTTGCAGGAGACTTGTGTTATATACTTATGTCTGATGAAAAAGAACGATTCTGCCGCTGGTTTCAGCTTATGCTGATACTATAAGCTCAATGGACGTTGTGACCCTGTGTGCATTACATAAAGCCAGAAAGTGTTTGCTCGCGATGATTGAAGTGGAGGCGGGCATAACTGCCCTTGAACTTTATGCTAGAATAGTGAAGGAGCTATGTCAACTGTATTATTGTTATAGGGCCGTTATACTGACTCTGATTTCTCTCTTATGCTAGTTATCATCCGCGTCTATGTCCATGGTATCTAGGCGCCTCTCTCATCAAACTTGTTATTCTACTTTGCCAATGGGAAATGGTAGGTTATTTCTGTCTCTCTTTTGGTTGATCCGAGGTAGAGCTTCACTCATGTACACCTTTTTTCCACTTCCATCGTGTTTCATGCGCCTTTTTTGCAATAAGTTTCAAATGAAAATTTAGCTTCTTCTTTCGGAATGCAATATCTTAGCACAGTGGTGTAATGACTATGCTGCAAGTAGAATGCAGGGGCATGTCCTGTTTTCAGTCCTTAATTTTAGCCATTTGAAAGGCTGATTCAATTAACAAAAGGCTTGCAGTGTTTGTTTTTTCTAAAAATTAAATTAAATAAGAGCCAGTTTCCGACAGGCGAGTTTCTACTTCATGGCACATTAACAAGGGCAATTTGGCTACCATATTACAACCAGTTTTCTATTTTCATTGACTGTTAATTTCAGAAGTATATTCAGATTACGCTGTTTTGTATTTATTTGTCTGGAAAATGTCCTACAATCCTGCTGATATATAGAACGTTCTGGTCTCCTGATGCAGAAATCAAGTTTGAACAGTGCACGGTTGCTTGCTCACACACTGATGGCCTCAACAATATTGCATGGACATGTTGGAAACAGATCTTGGAGGCCCAAGTAAGAAATATGGTTTACCGCCGTCTCTTACTCGTGCCCAAGGTTCTGGTCAGCTCTACGCCGTTATCCTTATGCAAGTTTGGTCTTAAATTGAATCGTATGCTTCAGAACATGCTGTATGTATGCCTTGGAGAAGATTTCTAGTAAGTTGCATATGTGTTTCTGAGTCTCATTTGAGTATTGATAAATGAGCATATTTTAATTTGTTGTTCTTGTTATGTGTTGATTCTTATTTTCCACACTTTACGTCACAAGAGGCAAATCTTTTGCTTTCGTTATAATATTGAGGCTGTTTACATCCGACACTTTACGTCACCAGGGGTAGACCGTAGATGGCTCTACGGCTCACCTGAATAATGTTGTGCCATTGAAAAGAGAAATTAAGTTTTTAAAGGTTAATTGCCGTCTACGCCTGTCGTTTAAGCATGTTACTTGTGTCGATTTATGTTTTTCTTATATTCTTCCGTATTTGATCATACTTGTCAAACAGATACTAGGAGTGAGTTGCTTGTGCTTTTTTCTTTTGGTGTTAAATGAGGTGCAACTTGCAAGGGCCAGGACAATATATGGGGGAGGGGAATTCGAACCCGAGACCTATTGTCAAGATAGTTCTGCCTTAACCACTAGGCTAATACCTTTTCGGTAGTAACTTGCGTATTAATGGATACATGAGTATACTGATATGCATTGATTCATGATTGTTTCATCTATATTCTGATTGATAGCGTAAAGCTCGTGTCTTTTCAGCTTGGAAGTTGCCCGTTATTTCACAAGCTTAAGTCAGGCCTAGTGTTAAGCCTGAAGTCTTCTGCTTCCGAGCCAAGGCTACTCAGAACGGCAGTTGGTCAGGTCGATAATGGTGGTTCAGGAATTCCACGGAAGCATCTGTAGGCGGTGGGCGCGGACTTGCGATGCACAGTTACGAGATAACCCTTGATAATTGTTTGCGGGTAGCAGGGCCGGCTTTTAGCCGGTTCAACCGGTTCCAATGAACCGGGCCCCCAAAATTTTGGGGCCCCATATAACTAAGGAAGAAGAAGGGTTAACTGTTAAGTATGTATTAGGTTGTATAAATTCACATCTAAAGTATATAAAAGCTAGCTTTTTTCATGCTTTCCTATTGGTTGCTAGATTCACCATAAGAAAAAGAAAAGTGGCCCCCACAAAAACCCACTAACAATTCTACTAATTAATTACTCTCTCTCATCTTTTACTAATTAATTCTACAATTCACACAATAGCATAGATTATACATTTGTGTTCATAAATTATACCAATACAATATGAACATCCAAAATTATACTAATTATACTAATAAAAATAATAGATTAATAGACACAATATTTCAAATTCAATTTTTTACTAAAATTACTTTTTTTACAAATAATCAGTACAAAATAAAAAGAACAACTACCCTCGCTTTCATTTGTAGATTTTTTTTCTTAAGTAAATGGCATTTGTTAGCTGCCAATATTCAGCATAAGGAAAAAAAAAAAGATAAACGACACATATTACAATAACAGAAAAAAAAAAAAAAAAAAAAAGATCTACTTTGCATGTAAAAAAATATTTCGCAGTTTTATTAATATAATATTAATAATAATACTAATATCAATAACCATAATATTGAAAAAAATGACAGATCTACTTTATAAAAAACGTCAAGAGTTAAATTTTCATAGAAATTCATAAAATAAAATAATTTTTTTTTTAAATTGCATAATGATGTTGATTAGATAAGCCTATTTCGCTTATAGCAACTAATCATTTATGTTGTTTAGATCTGAACATTTTCGTAATCGTAAAACTATATTATATTGACGAGAGAAAGTTGTGCATAAACAGTAGGGTTTGCATTAGGTTGGGGTGGGAATTGGGATGATAATATATGGGGGATTTTGTTGTTTAGTAATTGTTAAATGGTTTGGTCATATTTTATTTACTTCAGCCCATATAATGTTAAATCATATTGTTATGATCGGGATCATACTCTCAAATACGATGTCCAACACAATGTATAAAACATTTTGTAAAATATTTGTATGGTTTTAGATTACTTATATACACTTCCTAAAATACTCCGTAATTTGCATTGGATGATAGTCGTCATGAGTGACTTATATTACAAGTAAGTCGAATCTACAATTGTAGACTATTTATACTATAACGTAATTGAACATTTAAACAACTCATTTATATGCTATTGTATTTATGATTAACATGGACAAATCTAAAGTAATATATAAAAGATGAGTATTTTAGAGGCTTCTTATTGGTTGATGGATTTGAGAGAATTGACTGCCTATGAGACTCACCGTGATTTATACAACATTTAATTACTCTCTCTCCTCTCATAAACTCAATTTCTATTCTGATTAATTTTATTCATATTCATATGTTAAAAAGCTTATGATAAAAAAAATTAAATACATTTAATCTTACACTAAAGATAAAATAAATGAAGAATTGTACAGAAAATTAATACAAACTGCATAGTTCCATTTTTTTCAGAAGCTTTTACTTTCATTTTTTCTAAAACAAATCTTCATTGAACATTATACGTAGTAGAAAATAATCAAGTTACTTCAACAAAAAAATAAATAAATAAATAAATAAAAATCAATCAAGTTAATTTGTCTTTACTATATGATATTTAATTTATATTTATATTATAATTGATCAGATTTTTGTCTTTAATTAAATTAGTAAAAAATAATAATTATAATATTTATTTTATTTTTCTAAATGACAAAATATTTAATAATCAGCAAAGTACACGAGCTTTATTAGAAAGTATATGAACTCATCCATTTACACATTAAGAATTTAAAAGTTGAATTAGCTCAGAAAAAATACATATAAGATCGGATTCTTATACCTTGGTTGTACAATGCTCTATATACAACAAGATGTATAATCTTATTTTCCCATAATGTCATAATATTTAGTTAAACTAATGATGTTTTTTAAAAAAAGATACATATTTAAATTATTTGTTAAAAGAAATACAATTCGGTTCATGTATATGAAATATGAAATGAGATTTTATTAATTTGATTTATCTCGGTTGGGGTTAAATTTCCTGGGATTTGTGTTAATTTCATGGGTTGAACGAAAATAAATTTTCATAAAATCAACTCAGAAATCTAGAAATTCATTCCCAAAACCAGGAAATTAATCTCGAAACCCATAAATTAATTCCCAAACCCATAAACTTGGCCAATAAAGCA
>JAGPOY010006473.1:8884-20227 GCA_018983105.1 Silene uniflora | reverse complement strand
ACAACAGTAACCTACTTGGTAGAGTTTTCAGGTGTATAGGGAGATGCAGGTACTGAGTACTAGGTGTCAATGACCTTGGCAGTTACGGGCTAGATTATCTGACATCTGCATCTGCTCCGTTGAGTGACATTGCTGTTAATTACAGTTCACTGATTTTATGTCTTTTTAACTGCCAAATGAAACTGCTTGACTACTTTCTATCATCTGTATCCTGCTTTGTGATTTATGTTACTGCAATAGTGCAATCATATAACAGCACCCCAATTTTTCGACCTCTTATGGGGTGATCTGGTAAACCTTATTTGAGAAACTCTCGTACAAGCATATTTTGTTATTCGGCGTTTATCTTAAAGTTTAAACTGATCCATTGTATAACCACATCTCATGTATCTTCATCAGGTCCTGAATAAGATAACAGAAACCTCACCTCAGCGTGACAGAACGTGTAGAGTTATATGTTTTACGTGTCTAAAGTTTACTGATCTGTAGACCTGGTTGCTTTCGACAGATACCATTTCCAAATATGAGGAGGAGAAAGAGAGGTTGTTCACACGATACGAGCAACTACGTGAGCAATCAAACATACTCGAACTTTAAATATCTTGATTGGCAGTGTATCACAATAAATTTACCTCGGGTGTTGGTTTCAGGAAAGAAAGAGAAAAGCATGTTGCAGGAAAAAGAAAAAACTTGTGCTGGAAAGATTGCAGAGCTTGAAGATTCCTTGAAGAAGAAAAAACAGGTAAATCTCACTTCTCTAATCATCAACCCAATCCTTTTAATCTCTGTTTTGAGGTAATTCCGAATCAAATACTCTGTATTACTCTTGTTGGACAGGATAACAGAACTTTTAGCGTTCTAAAGAAGACTCTGGGATCGTTCCTAGACCCCGCTTCAGATGAGGACTTTCCTCTTGATGATTAATGCATACTATGGTTGTTGCGTGAAGGTGGACTGGATGTGGTGCAAGGAAAGCCAAAACGCCAGTCTGCCTATATACATTATCGACTCATCATGTTAGTAGTTTGTCGAGTGTGATGCAACACTTTCTAGTTTGTAATTCGTTTTGCGCCAAAAATATGATTTCTTTTCACTATATTGCATGTTCGCCGACATGGATCTGTTTTGGACATCGATCTGTTCCTGAGGCCTGAGGACATAGCTAGGTTACGCTGCTACGCTGCTACTGCAGTAATATTTGTTTTAGGGGAAAAAAAAAAGCGACAGTGTATATATACTTCGTCTACTGTTTTTTGAAATGATTGCATTCGGACGAGAATGCTAATACTTCAAACAATTATATAAATGGTTACATATGAATTTAACAATGTTTGGTTGAGCAAATTATTAAGTTAAGCCGTTTAATTGGCATGATGGAGAATTTGACCGATCCATGAAAAATGCCATCGTTATAATCTTGAATATAAGGGTCACTGCCACCAACACCAATTCATCCGGCTACAACAAACCATACAAGGGTCGCTGCCACTTTTGTGACACCGTTGGTCATGTTGCTTCCGATTGTCGCCTCTTCCAAGAGCGATACCTGAATGTTCTTTTCCTGATTCGGAAACAGTTTTTTTTGTGTCAGTAACACAAAGATAAGAATGCTTACATCCAACCCCTTGCAACAGGAGCTATTGAAATATTAGGGTAATATTAGGCCCCTTACATTAATATATTAACTCGTGTATTTACTTATTATCTCACCCATTAACTTGTTAAAGCATGAAATAATCTAAGAGCAGTCATGAGTTGAGCAACTAGAGCTCGTATACGACCATCTTATGATATGATTAATCGAAAAGAAGAGAAGTCCAGACAAACAAATTACATATGTTTCATTTCATTTTAATTTTATCTTGGCAACTTGATACTCAAATGGAGTATATATTATAATGATCAACGATGTACTTCAATTACAAATAACCTAGTTTGCAACCAAATTGAGCGACAATTTTTTTTGCGACACAAGTTCGTCATTCAGGCCATTTCGTGACTGCCTTGGTGTATTTTGCGACATACGGCATTGTCGTAATTTGACATTTTCTTTTGAAGCGTAAACTAGGCATAAATATCTGTTGCAATTTCATCATCTTTTGATATAAACGAGGCATAAATAAGCATATACATAGTATATTTTATTCATAATTATTAATAATTTATTTATTCATGATAATTAATTATTTATTCATATGATTGTTATACATTCAATTGGTAATCCAATGCTGCTCCTTATGTGTTCTTGATGTTTTTATATTGACCAAAGACATTCCCTCCTTTTTTGCAAGCCATTCACAAGTATTCCCACCACAATACCACATTGAGAACGTATAAAATAGTTGTCATTCTTATAAGCAACAAAACTCGCGTGTCCATGAGAACATCTTGCGTCGCAAGTTATGTTTTCTCTAGCTGAGTGTTCTTTAGTAAGTATTTCTGAAGTTCCGAGTGCCATTGATGCGAAAGCTTCTCTAGCGCCAGTCGCATTACAAACAAGGTTAACAGTACCTTCTGTCAAATCATTTACAAATTTCAGAAAAAACATATCTGGATTTGTTGATGAGACCGTTCCGAAGCTCAATATGAGCATCAACATCATATATATCAAGCTACTTATTTTCTTTAATTTTTTGAGTCCTATAATGAGATATTCACAGAATATCTCGAATATTGTGAAAATATTTGCAAGACGATAATTATGGATGCAATATTGTGTATTGATATGTTGAGTTATTTAGTTGCCTAATACTAGAGTTGGTGTATTATATACATTTCTTGTATATGAAGTAGACGTTGTATATATAGGAGGATGTACATCAGTTACAATAATCAATAATATTTTCAATTCCATTCCAGTCGTGCTCTTGGTAATTCTTCATGGCACCAGAGCAGGTTTTTCATTAATCTTTCTTAATCTCGAAAATTCATCCATTTTTCATTCACTATGACGAAACCAGACGAAAAATCAAACCAAATTTCTCCTTGCTCGCCTCTGTATTTGCATCCTAGTGAGAATACAAACCTCTCACTCGTTTCAAGCAAATTTAATGGCAAGAATTACGATCTCTGGGCAGATGCGGTGAAGACGGCTCTCGATGCAAAGAACAAATTGTCTTTTGTCGAGGGGGATGTAAAGAAACCAGTTTTGTCTAAGGGTCAAACCGAAACTTTAGAAGCAGTAGCGTGGCGACAGTGCAATGCTATGCTGAAATCATGGATACGGTGCTCGATTGAAGAGCATCTACATGCGAGCATCAATTTCTCAGGGACTGTGGCAGACGTATGGCAGGAATTACGCGACAGTTATTCCACCGGTAACGCTCCACGGGTTCACCAATTAAAGACAGAATTGGCCGAATGCAAGCAGAAGAAGGACCAATCTGTCCTAGATTATTACACTAAGATGAAAACGATTTGGGACGAATTAGCTAATTATAGCAAGGTACCACAGTGTACTTGTGGAGCGGCTGCAGCGATACTCAAAGAGCGCGAGGATGAGAAGGTACATCAATTTCTCATGGGGCTCGACAATAAGCTTTATGGGAACATTCGCTCAAATTTACTAATGGAAGATGAAATTGCGTCGCTGACGAAAGCCTACTCACTTGTCCTTCGTGAAGAAAGCCACCAGGCAGCTACTAAGGAGAAGGAGGAAGTCATGGAGGCAGCAACAACCATGGCTGCACGAGCTACTGATGGCGCTGTAAAAGACCGCAATAACACGGAGAAGAAAGAGGACAGGGAAATTTTCTACTGCACGAATTGTAAGAAACCTTGGCATACAGAGGAGTATTGCTGGCATAAACCTGAGAATCAAGGTCGAGGAAGAGGCCGTGGACGTCGAGGACGCGGCCGTGGAAACAGAGGCTACTATGAACGAGCCAACGCTGCAAATGTGAGCGAAGGGGATGCTGCAGGACTCGGGCTCACAGCGGAAGAGATTACCCGATTCAGAGCACTGATTGCTAGCAAAGGTGAAAGTAGCGCTAAAGATAAAGGTACGAGTACTATAAACTGTGATAGTTGGCTTCTTGACACAGGGTGCTCGCATCATATGACTGGAAGACGAGATTTACTCGAAAAAATAGAGAAGAGGACGATCTCCACAGTAGGCCTGCCAAACGGTTCTCACATCGAAGCATGTGAGCATGGAATCGTGACTTTAAGTCACAATTTCGTGTTGAAAGACGTACTTTATGTTCCTACGTTACAATGTGATTTGATTTCGGTCCAACAGTTAATTCGTGAAAACAATTGTTTAGTAACTTTTTACTCCGATCATTGTGTTATACAGGACCTCTTTACGAGGATGAAGATTGGACGGGGGGAGCATAAAGATGGGGTCTATTATCTAAAAGGAAGCCGTGAATCGATAGCCAAAGCCGAGACAAATGGAGATGCAAAGCTATGGCACAAAAGGCTCGGTCACCCATCCAGCAGTGTGTTGTCTCTCTTTTCTAGTTTAATTGGTTTGAAATTATTTTGGAACTCAGAAAACGTTTGTGATCCGTGTTGTCGTGCTAAACAAACACGGTCGACTTTTAAATTGAATAAGAAGCGGAATGAATTTTTATTTGGACTTATACATTGCGATATATGGGGGAAATATAGTGTAAAGAGTTTGAGTGGGGCACAATTTTTCCTCACAATTGTCGATGACAAGAGCAGGGCAGTATGGGTCTATCTTATGCGTGAAAAAAGCGAGGTAAATCAGCTTTTAATCAATTTTTGCAACATGGTGAAAACTCAATTTGGAAAACAAGTTAAAATTGTTCAAAGCGACAATGGGACCGAATTCCTTTCCGGACCATTGAAGCAATACTATAGTGAAAATGGAATGCTTTTTCAAACTAGCAATGTTGACACACCACAACAAAATGGTAGGGTGGAACGGAAACATCGACATATTCTAGAAAAGGCTAGGGCTCTTCGTTTTCAAGCTAATTTACCTCTTGAGTTTTGGGGGGAATGCATAGTTACTGTTGCGTATTTGATAAATAGAACCCCCACACATGTGTTGCATGGCAAGACCCCATATGAAATTTTGTACGGAGAACAGCCCATTCTTGATTCAATACGAGTTTTTGGTAGCTTGTGTTATGCACACAACAAAGACAAACCAAGGGATAAGTTTAGTGAAAGAGGGAAACGATGTGTTTTCATCGGATATCCATCGACTAAAAAAGGCTGGAGGGTATATGACCTTAAAACAGGGCACATTTTCGACTCACGGGACGTAATATTTTATGAGCATACATTCCCATTTAGCGATATTCGTGATAAACAAACTCTCACTGATGATGATGCCATTATCCAACACGAGAATCAGAAACATGGAGGAGGTATTTTGGCGAATAGCGATCATGAAATGATCGAATCCAATCATGAGAGTGATGATGAACTACATCACGAAATGGAGCACGAAACAGAGGAGCAGGATCCTTTTGCTAACACTGATGAGCAGGAGGAATTAAATGATGATGTAGAACGGGATGATGCAGACACTAGGGGTGAGCAAAACCGGATATCCGATACGGTATTGGAAACCGTATCGGATATCCGGTTTTTTAAATCTCCTTTTTTAGTATCCTTATCCGATACGGTTTTTTCCGTATATACGGAAACCGTATATCCGGTTTTTTCGGATATCCGGAAACCATATATCCGGTATCCGGTTTTCAGCCTCACTTATGTAATTTAGTAATTGTTTTTCTTTTGTATGTGTGATTGTTGGTTTTTTTAGTAACTTAAAAGTGTTTTAAAAAGTTATAAGAGTAAATAACTTATAAAAGTTTAATACTTATAAGGTTTAATCACCAACATATTGGAGATTTTGTGATTTTTGTATATATTTTAATATTTTATTCTAGAAAAAAGGAAACCGTATCGGATACCGTATATCCGATTTCATATTTTGCCGATCCTTATCCGATACGGTTTTTTAAAAACCGTACCGTATATCCGGAAATTCGTATCGGATATCCGGAAATCCGTATAATTAAATTCGTATAGCGTATCGGATACGTATAATAAAACCGTATCGTATAATTTTGCTCAGCCCTAGCAGACACCATTCGAGCACCCATGCCCATGGGTAGAGGAGCTCGGGAAAAATGGGAACCCGCGTGGAAGAAAGATTATTTGTGCAAATCGACAAGGATAATATACCCCCAAACGCCTATCCCCTCGGTTCAAGCTTCGTCCGCGCAAAGAGGTACTCGATATCCTTTGAGTAATTACGTTACTTATAATTGTTTTTCGAAAAATCACATTAGCTTCTTGAGCAAAATTGATGCAGTAGTCGAGCCACAGCGATATAGCGAAGCAGCTGAATCACCCGAATGGAGGGAAGCAATGTTAAAGGAGTATCAAGCGCTTGAACAAAATGGAACGTGGAGTGTGGTGGAATTACCAAAAGGAAAAAGACCCATTGGATGTCGTTGGGTCTATAAAGTTAAGTATAAGGCCGACGGAACCATTGAGCGTTACAAGGCCCGGTTAGTCGCTCAAGGTTATACACAAATTGAAGGGGTAGACTACCATGAGACCTTTGCACCCGTAGCAAAGATGGCGAGTGTGAGGTGTTTGCTTGCGGTGGCAGTAGCAAAACATTGGAGTATAGCTCAATTGGACGTGAACAACGCGTTCCTCCACGGAGAATTAAATGAAGAAGTTTATATGCGAATGCCTCCGGGATTCAATAAGGGTGGCACGAACAAAGTCTGCAAGTTGAAGAAGAGCTTGTATGGGTTGAAGCAAGCGTCACGAAATTGGTTTGAGAAATTGAGCGATTCTTTGACGAGGTACGGTTTTCATCAATCATTGGCTGATTATTCGCTTTTCACTTATAACAAAAACGGAGTGTTTCTTGGAGTACTAGTTTACGTGGACGATATGATAATTGTGAGTAATGACACGAAGGCTAGCACTCGTTTGAAAGAATTTTTGGACCGAAGTTTCGGGATAAAGGACCTTGGCAAGCTCAAATATTTCTTGGGGATTGAAGTTGCAGAAGGTTCGAAAGGTTTGTTCCTTTGTCAACGAAAATATGCGATCGATATCATAAAGGAAGCGGGTTTGGAAGGCGCAAAGCCAATTGATACACCCATTCAACCCAAACATAATTTGGCACTTGCAGAAGGCGAACTTATTCATGACCCTATGAAGTATAGAAGGTTAGTTGGGAAGCTAATTTACTTGACTATTACGCGACCCGACTTAGTTTATGCGGTACACATTTTATCTCAATTTGTACATGCTCCAAGGCGTGAACACCTCGAGGCAGTTTACAAGGTAATTCGCTATATCAAAGGCGGACCAGGACGAGGCATTGTTATTAATAGAAACTGTGATTTGCAAGTACGCGGTTACTCGGACTCGGATTATGCGAAATGTCCTCTCAGTGGGAAGTCTATCACAGGGTATTATGTATGCATTGGTAGTTCGCCGATTTCGTGGAGAGCAAAGAAGCAAACCACGGTTGCGAAGTCAACAGCGGAGGCGGAATATAGAGCACTTGGGGCAGTAACGAGTGAAGTGCTGTGGGTAAAGTCATTTTTAAGGTCCTTAGGAGTTGCTCATATCGGGCCTATGACTCTCCTATGTGATAATCAAGCAGCGCTCAAAATTGCCAAAAATCCGGTATCACATGATCGAACTAAACACATTGAAGTCGATTGTCATTTTATCCGGCATCACATTAACCAAGGCACAGTAAGGACGCGTTTCGTAAGAAGTAGCGAGCAAATTGCCGACTTGTTTACGAAAGCATTGGCAGGAAATACGTTTTGATATCTTCAAGCCAAGCTGGGCATCGGCTCACCGGATGCTCCACCTTGAGGGGGAGTAATGAGATATACACAGAATATCTCGAATATTGTGAAAATATTTGCAAGACGATAATTATGGATGCAATATTGTGTATTGATATGTTGAGTTATTTAGTTGCCTAATACTAGAGTTGGTGTATTATATACATTTCTTGTATATGAAGTAGACGTTGTATATATAGGAGGATGTACATCAGTTACAATAATCAATAATATTTTCAATTCCATTCAAGTCGTGCTCTTGGTAATTCTTCATCCTAGAACTTTTTATTGTTTAAGTGAGATTTCATTTACATGCATGCATGCATCGTTTTATATACAACTCTGTTGTTACAAGTTTTGGGGATGAAATATCTAAACACGGTTGATTTCAAGTATTTAATTTTAAAATCCAACTTTCTACATGAATATCTAAAAATGGTTGCTTTCAACTTTTCCACCTTAAATTTACGTAAGAATTTTTTGATAAATCAGGATGTAAATTTAAAAAATAAGACGCTTTATTATATAAGGGGTTGTTTGGTTGGCTTTTAAAATTAGGTGAATTGGAAAACCGTGTGAAATGGCTAAATGGAGTCTTGTTTATTTGGTTGTCCAATTCATGGGAAGTAGAAACTTCCTATGGAATTCTATCTTCCCGGGAATTCTATCTTCTTATAGCAATAATTCTCCTTACATACGACTATATGAGACCGTTTCATAGAACAAATTAAAAGAAAAAAGGAAATGTGTAGAGATGAAGACCCATTTTTTTTTTTTTTTTAGACAAAGAGATGAAGACCCATTTATGTCGATGAAATAAGCATTTTTCTTAAACATTCATCATGCCTACCATTGTAATCTTGACTATTGGGCCAAATTTGCGATTTGCATAAATTTTAAATTCTATTTGTACCCTTGAACTATATATCCGTATCTATGCCGTGACCTTGATAATTGTTTCCTTTAATTTGGATCGTTAGTATATACACATACATTAATTTTTTTTTTTTTGAGATAAATATATGTACGTTAATTAATAACTCGTGTATTTACTTATTATCTCACCCATTAACTAGTTAAACCATGAAATAATCTAAGAGCAGTCATGAGTTGAGCAACTAGAGCTCGTATACGTCCGTCTTGTGATATGATAAAGCGAAAAGAAGAGACGTCCGAACAAACAAATTACATATATTTCATTTCATTTTAATTTTGTCTTGGCATTGGTCGCTGACATTGGTCACAAAATGCCCTTTTCCTTGTAGTGTACTTCCGTCACAACTAACCCAGTTTCCATCCAAATTGAGCAACAAGTTTGTTTGCAAGACAAGTTCGTCGTAAAGGCCATTTCTACAAGAGAATGATGATTTAGCTACTAATTTAGCAATTGACCAAAACTCAGTTGCTAAATATAATAATTTAGCAACTAATGTTGAGACAAATATATGTTTAGTCTCTACTTAAGAGACCAAACTCAAATGATAGCTAATTGGCTTTCACCTTGTGGTGTCGTGATGTTTTTAGTGTGTTTTTGCGCCAGAATGGCACTATCGGCCTGTCACAATTTCATGATCTTTTGAAATGTAAACGAGGCATATAAATAATTACTTATTCTTAATTATTACTCGTAATCATTTATTCATGATAATTAGTTACTTATTCATGATTACATATGTTAATATGTAAATGGTTGTTATACATTCAATTATTGGAAGTCCAATTATATTGCTTCTGTGATGTACCTGCCAAATCATTGAACACATATATTCCCCAATCTTTTGCATACCATTCACATGTATTCCGACGACAATAATAGTTTCTAAAATTTTTGTCTGGCTTATATGCGACGAAACTCGCGTGTCCACGATAACATCTCGCGTCGCAAGTCATCTCTTTTTCGCCCGACTGCTTGGTGTCAATGTCGAAGAAAAATTCTTCCGACGTTTGTAGATCCTTTTCTCCTAAACTTGTACCATCAAACTTACAATGAAGGTTAAGAGTACCTCTTGGGACATTATTTATAACTTTAGCTCTAATTATCTTCGCGTTTGTTGATGGAAGTGTTTCGAAGCTCAATATGAGCATCAAGATCGTCATAAACGTTAAATTACTCATTTTTCTTTAATTTATTCTTAACTCGAAGTTTCTGTTGTTGTTTAATTGAGACTTTATTTACTCGTACGCTTCGTTTTATATGCAATTCAGGTATTAACAAGTTTTTAACAATATCTAAATACGGTTGATTTCAAGTATTTAATTTGTACCCAACTCCATGAATATCCAAAAATGGTCGGTTCAACATTAATTTTCTGTAGTAAATATTTTAGATTTTATTTATGATATTGATAATTATATCCTTTAATTCCTTTCTTTTAATAACGTACTACTTTAGACCGCACACAATGAATGCGTGGTAATTATACAGTTTTTTATTTTTATATTACTTAATCATGCTAAATTAACACTTTATTAATTTTTCATATTTCACGTCATTATTGAACTGTAAAATTATTCAAGAAAACTTAGCAAAATTGAATTGTAAAATAATACTCCATCCCATTTCATTAATTGTTCATTTTTCTCGTTATTATATTTTGTTTCGAGAAAAAAACACTTAAAACTGAAAATAAATCAAAGAGAATTAAGCAATGTGTTGAAATGTATTTTTTTTTAAAAATATTTTTTATACCACAACTAGTTTTGGAGCCCGTCGAAAACCACGAGATTGTTAATAATTTATTCTTTTAACCGGCTTAAAGATTATGAAATATGATTAGTTTTCTTAATCACCAAAAAATCTACAAAATAAAATCTCAAAGGCGTTTTAAGGAAACAAATCGAAATATTGTAGTGACGCAAGAGATTATAATTGTAGGAAAAAATATGGCAATGTGTATATGTAGTATAAATGAGGAGAGGAAAGACAAAAAATCATCATTGAAGAAAAAATATGGCAATGTGTATAGGTAGTATAAATGAGGAGAGGAAAGACAAAAAATCATCATTGAAAAAAAAGAATTAGATGTTGAATTAGTAGAGTGAATTAATTAATAATTATTAATAGTTATAAAGACGAAACGAAGTTAAAATGTTTATTAACGAAAGAATTTGCCATGTGTTAGGGTGCAATCCCATGTCCCACATCGGTAGAATAAAGATGGAAGATCGTCTTTATAAGTGTCTAGAAAATATAATAGTACGAGGCCTTTTGGGAAGAAGCCCAAGAGTAAATCCGTGAGGGCTTGGCCCAAAGCGGACAATATCATACTATTATGGATAGTGGACACAGATGCAGCAGCGCCCATCAGAAGGGTATCCACGCTTCCGCATAACAAGTGGTATCAGAGCCCAAGGTTAAAAACTTGGGCCTAGGCCCCATGACGTATAAATGGTGGAGAGCTTGGAGTGCAGGGAAGATAGAATTCGTGAGTTATGGACGCATGGGCTCGATCCGGCAGACTGTTTGTAAAGCTCAAATCCATGGGAGGTACGTTGGTAAGCATAGAGACAAGACTTGAAGGTGGCTTAC
>JAGPOY010006472.1:3709-14003 GCA_018983105.1 Silene uniflora | reverse complement strand
TGCAAGGCAATCGGAGGACATTTCTAGCACAAGCGGCATCGTCTCAAGCGGGTTTTGGGTGCAATCTATAGGAGGAAATCTACGTTGATTTCTGATCTTAGGCCTTATTGCACGGACCGAAGGTTATTTCTAATTCTTTTTCGATCTATTGCATTTCGTATATGACTCGTACTTTTTACATAGTAAATTTTCGTTATAGTCCTACAAGTAAAGGGTAAATATACGGATATATACCCACAATTTGTATACACTTTTATGCCTCCCCTTAATTACTTTTGAGGCGATTTTCGTGCTTATTATCTCATTCATATGCCGTTTCTATTAGAATGTCGATACTGCCGCATTTTGGTGTTTAATGCAGGAATGATGCATTTATGGAGCAAAAGAATGAAATAGAGCACCGCGGAGTTGGCATGACGGACACACGTAGCATGGTACGGAAATCTAGGAAGGAAAAGTCAAGGAGATTGTTCGAGGAGAAGCTGAGAAGACCCAGAACTCGATCGAGTTGGTCAACTCGATCGAGTTACCTGAACTCGATCGAGTTGTCTAAACTCGATCGAGTTTGCTTGCCGCTGAAAGCTTTCGGATAATTTATCATATTCCGTTTTTATTGACTTTATTATTGGTTACGCTTTTTATTAATTTCAGAACTTAAACCCTTAGTTATTAGCTACTTTATTGCTTTCGGATCTACGACAGTTTTACGGTATTAATCTTTCTTCAACAATTTATTCAAGTACTTTTTATTCAATTGCTATTTATCATATTCATTGTTCATCATGTTTTCTATTATTATTATCATTGTTAACCTTATTATTATGAGTAGCTAAATTTTCCATCTAGGGTGAAAGGGGATCTAGGTTAATTAAAGGGGATTAATGATTTCATTGTTAGTAATATCGCATGAATTATCGTTTGATTATTGTTCTTCTTTTAGTTAATTTATTTATGTCTGAATCGTTAATTAGTGTTGCATAAACTAGGATTATCACCGACCGGGTTAAGACTAGTATAAGCTACGATAATCAAATAGACTGACTTAATTATAATGACTGCATGTTAAGTTTAGATCTAAAGAGCATATTTGAGTCGACCGATCATATGACCTTAGATAATTCGATTGACCTATTAATTGATTAATACATCCCCGAATAATTGACCTAGTGAACCCGATCCCTAGACTTTTTAATATTATTGAATCAGACCTTTATTTACATTGCTATTAGTTGTTAGAAATCAACAAACAAAACTCCCATCAATTGTTGTCTTTAAGACGAACTTAGTATTAGCAAATAGTTAATTTCCGCCTCCTTGTGTATTCGATACCTGTCTTACCGCTAGCTATTTAGTTAGTAGTATTTTAGGTTTACTTTGATTAAGGTGATACGACTTTAGCCTTGTCAGATCACTATCGCTCTCTTACTTTTATGGGTGCTTGAGGCAGAGGATATATAGGAAGAACAATATGTTTTCTCCCTTGTGGTTTCTTACGGAAAACCTTCATTCATCACCTTTTCCATCACCCTAAAACCCTTTATATATAGTATCACATACCATAATAGAGTTTAGGTGGAATAAGGAAAGAACTCTTATTCCTTTCCTAAAACCGGTACCTCATATTTATTTCCTTATAGGACTGATATTATTTCCTGATTGTGCTTATATGTGTGTCATTATAGGAGTATATTATTTTAGTCATTAATCCAATCACATTGTTATTAATTACCATAATTATTCTCTAGCAAGCAGGGGCGGATTTGGCCTGTTTTTACTAGGGCTATAGCCCTAGATAATTTAATAAAATTTATTGCAATAGGTTTTCATTATTCATGAGAAGCATAGATGGTAAGTGATGTGTACTCTTAGCAAGAAGACCAGGGTTCAATGATAATCTCTTTTTTTTCCCCCTTATTTTTAATATCCATTTCTCACAAACTCCAATATTTTTTTTTTTGTCTTACAAAAATTCAATTTCATAAGATAATCATATAATATATACTTATATTAAGTAATTATTGAGTGTTGTTCATTTTTATCATAGTTTTCGTGATGGGTTCACAAAGGTAGAGTTAATTTTATTAAAGCACAGGAAATTGAAAGATGTGCCATTTTTTTTAGAAGTTTTTGTCCGTTTTGAAGCCGTAAATTTCCAAAAAAACGACTATTGATTTGTGTAGATTGTGAATGGACAATTGAATAATAGAAGTGATATATGATGATTTCTTGATCTACACCAAACGAATAAGAATGAATGCCTGGAGGTTGTTAGGAAGGACTTCTATGCCCAATTTCGAGTCGCGAGTCCGCTTTCTTATGAGGGGTGTTGGCAGGGATCGACAGCCCACATATACCTAGCCATCGTTGCTTGAGATGCTTTCTTTGCTACTAGCAATGATCGTTGGGGGTGGAAGATAAAGATTGAGTTATTGAAAATCATTATTCAAATGGAAAGATGGAAAAGGAATATAACTTAAATAAGGATTTCGGGGAAAGTTTCCTAAACCAATTACAAATAATTAAATTTGTGTTAGATGGATGAGGAACTATTAACGTGTGCCCTTAGGGCACGAGTTAGAAAAACCGTTATAAAATATTTGATTGATAAAAAATTGTATACGACTGAAATAGAACATTTTCTTTTCAGATGCCTTCTTTTTGCTAATTTTTAATATTGGTTTATCTTAATATGCTTGATTTTCATTATCTTGCTCATGCAAGATTATTTAAAATAGCTACAATTTGTCTCAATAGAAAATTATGTCACGGTTAGTTACGGATCCGCAAAAATTTGGTTCGGGATTCCAATTGAAATATTAAGGCGATTTTTGCGTAAAAAGTATAAATCTAATTTTACTTAGCCTAAAAATTGGACAAAATATACAAAAACTTTCACTTTTTGAGTGTTCAAGAATCCGAAAACCCATACGTGGATTTACCAATGATCTGAAATTTTTTTAACCAATAAGTTTTAATAGACTATAAATGTAGCCCTAGGTATATTTCGTTCCTGGCTCCGCCCCTGCTAGCAAGTAATTATGATTCAATAAAATAATATAATAATTATCTCCATATTTTATCCTATATTATATTAGGTGGATCATATATCCGATGTACTACCACCAATTTTATAGTTTCTGAGCATTGTACTAAATTTTTTGAGTTTTGTTTTAAAAATTATGAGTTTTACAATAAAATTTTTGAGTTCATTTACTTAAACATTAAGCTCGAAAATTTACAATAAAACTCAAAAACATTACATATAAGCCTTGTTAAATTTGAGTTTTTGACATGAAAAAATTAAAATTTAACTTATAAACTTTCATAAACTCAGAAAAAATACACATATTCTCAAAAACAAGTAAAGTTTGAGGTCATAAACTCGGAAAAATTACACAAATGCTCAAAAACAAATAAAATCTGAGGTAGTACCTCCGATGTACGATCCTATTTCTCTATATTTAGTAATTGCCGGAAATATCTTAAGACATAATTCCTTCACAAGCAGCATCACACTTGACAGTGTAAATATACTCAGACCCCCCAATAATCCGAAAAGGAAAGGAATTTCTAATCCTCTTTGCTAGAATAAAATATTGAGAGATATCCATCTAAGGCGCTTGAACGGGGCTCGCGCCTTTGCTACAAACAACCTCATTCATACACTGAATATCACCAAGAATAGCATTGAGAGCTTTCATAGGCCAAGGGGCGACGGTTCTGGAAGACTATCTCATTCCTGCAACACCAAATTCTCCATATAGTGGCGGGAAGGGGAAAGAGGAGGGAGTTGGGATCTGGGCAATTTAAAAATTAAGAAACCCAGTTTATGACTGTAACCCTAACATCAATATCCACCCCATCCGTAATTTTAAGTCCTAAAGGACAGCCAAACCAAAGAGCCTTTGCAAAATTACAGTCTCTGAAGAGGTGAGCAATAGATTCCACACAAATGGATGAGCCTTCACAAAGAGAGCAGGAAGAGCGCCAATTCATATTTCTTTTTAGAAATTTAGAGCTCACAAGAAGGGCATTAGCCATAAACTTCCATAAAAACACCCTACGTTTGATAGAAATAGGCAATTTCCAGAGCTTAGATTTGCAGAAAGGAACAATGGTTGCAGACATTCTAGAGCGATCATCCAGCGATGTAGATCCATTAGACAAGGCCATAGCAGCAACATAATATCCAGACTTGACAGTGAAATCGCCATGATTGGAAAATTTCAAGTAAAAGGCATCATTTGAAGGATGACGGGGGATATAAGTTGCGAAGATTTTTTTATCTTAACTTCCTCACCTGGACCGAAGCCTAGAGAGGAGAAGTCCCATCTCCTATGATTGTCATGAAGATCACCAACCAGGAGAGTAGCATCAATAGGAGCATTAATAAAGTCCCCAAAAAAATCATGAAGACTATTACCCTCGAATCCTCGATCCATCTACTTGTCCAAACATTAAGACGAGAAAAAGAGCCAATCGTCCAAGCAATATTGTTGTATATAAGATCAGAGCCCAGAACAAGCCTATAAAATGTTCTAGTTCTTAATAATAGCATTCATCAAACAATGTGTATACACATACAATACCAGACTCCAAATTAAACCAAGGGCGAAGGGAGACCTTTGGAGAGAGATTTCCAGGTCAGAGAGGGGAAACTATACGGGAAAGTAAAGAAGAGAAGTTCAGGGAAGAAATTCAGGGGTCCATGGCTGAAGTACAAAGTAGGGCTACGGATACCAGTGAGGGCAAAAAACGCCAACACAATTTTGTTATAATTTCAACCTAAGGGGGTCATTCTGTACACATGCTGGTAGAGCATCACATTGTGATTCCCATGGAAGCATGAATGCATGATATACTCCCGTGGGAGCGTGATATACTCCAACTGCGAGGTCAGGGAACAGACTATAGCAGCAAGTCAGCAACCAAAAACCTTTACACAATCAAGTTTGCTGTTAATTTACAAATACTTTTTATTTACATCATTACTTGATTCACACACAAGCCAAATTAAACACACTCAGAAAGCAGTAAAACATAACATTCGATAGATTTAAGTTCAGAAACACAAGTTGTAGCATCACGGACTTGCAAATTACACCTAGAACTCTCGATCAGGAAAGAGAATAGGAGCAACCAACGACCATATGTACAGAGCCGCAGTCGCCCATCCAGTGACTATCCGGACCCAAACAGATGGCCAGCCGACATCAACCAGCTTACCACTCTCCCCAACTGAGGTCGACCATCCCGTCAAAAGCATTGCTGAGTACATACTTGCGAGAGAGAAGATGAGATGAAAGAACGAGTAAGAGTATGCGACCGGCTTACTCCTCTCCTTTTCTTCTTCTTCATCGGCTTTGTCCAAAGGAAGTAACGGCCGTCCGCCACCTTCATGAAAACCGACGGTCATTTACAAATATCAGGGAGCCTATAAGTACATGAATAGGAAAACATCGACAGACCCCTACGCCTGTATTGGTAGGAAAGATGTCAAGGGAAAGGGAGGGAGGCAATTCCACCAATTTGGTTATTCAATTGGATTGGAGGAAGCTATTTTTCTCCCTCCAAGCAAAATCAATCATTCTGGCATACAGAAGATTTTGAAGGACATTGATAAATGTTTCACAACTCTTTGAATAGTGAAACGTAATAACAAAATTGGGAGAAATGTTTCACACCTCATTAAGCATGACTGGGAGGAATGTTTCACGATTATTTTCTCACCACCATGAACCAGCTATGTCGGGCAATACAATTAAAATGCAATAATATAACAGTCCACTACCTGCACGAGGTGAGCTTGGAGGAGAGAGAAGGGTTGTAGAAGAGCCAGCACGAACAGCAGAGTAGACAACGGACAGTACAGTAGTCATTAGCCCAAATGTAAGAGAGCTTGTCGAAACAGCTTGGGAGTGCTTGTGAAGACCATTGCAATTATAATCCCGTGGTTCACTAGCCAGTCCACTATAGCATAGATACATGCAATAAAATGATATAACTGACGCCGGCAAAATGCTACCATTGACCTGTGTTTTCAAATTAGTTCAGAGTGCAAATAAAAGCATCAGAAACCACCTTCCATTAATATCTAAAGGATGATTCATGTTAGCCGACCCCAAATCATTTTGGGATTAAAGGCTCTGATGTTGTACAGACCAAAGACCTGAATCCTAACTCTGGTTTCTAAAAATCTAAGAACTGTTTTGAGAAAAAAAGAAAAAAAACTATATTGTAGTGTTTATATGTTGGACTTTACTCTTTAGTCTTTTTACCAAGAAAATTGCTCAACAAAGTCATCAAAAACAACAGCACAAAATTGCTACTTCTGCTTCTGGCTTTTTGTATATTGATGTACACTCAACCTTGAGAATCGTCAGAACCAATTTCAGTTTTGTTCTGAAAAAAAAATAATGCAGCTAAAAAACCCATATATGGACAAGGTTTAAGACATTCATTATTTTGTACAGACCAAAGACCTGGATCCTAACTCAGTTTCTACAGAGTTTCTAGAAATCTGAGAATTGATTTGAGAAGAACTCTATATTGTGGTTTATGTATTATGTATTCGTCTTTCGTCTATACCAAGAAACTTGCTTAACTAACAAAATAATACATCTATAGAACCCACATAAGCAAGGGAACACAATAAATTAGTTCTGGCAGACAGCAGCAGAAAATTAATTACTCACAGCAGGGTGTAGAGCCACTATTGCAAAAGCAAATGCAAAAAAGAGCGTTGTTACGATGAAAAAGGTGTTGAGTCCACAGTCTTGTCCAGATGGAGTAAAGAAATGGAAAAGAAGAGCTGAAAAGCCAAATGTCGCCACGTAACAAACAAGTGAAACGATACAGAGAGCCGCATACCTACATCCAAAGAAGATGCCCAAAATAAGTAACAGGAATATAACCCACACAGCTTATATTAGAAGAAGCAACACTGAAACTTTCTCCTTCACTATAGAAGTTCAAGAGAGAGAATAAGAGCATAGCACTACCAGAACTGCTCATCATATCCAACCCATTTGTCATTCCATCCATGCACAAAATCCAGCAAAAGCACAACTTGAACAAAAAGGAAAAATCCAGCCCCAAACTTAGAGGTAGCCTCTGCAACAAGGATTTATTCATGGGATTAGCTCGGACGTGAAAACCAAAACGACACAAATGTTCAGCTATGTCATGCTTTTGAATTTCGGTATATAATGGTATACAGAAATTATTCAATCAATCAGTGTTGTTTTCAATGCAATTTCATTAAATGTCACTTGGAATAGACCGGCAAACATTGACACGACCTGAAAACATGACGAACCCACAATGAAATTAATGGTTTGAGTTGAGGCTTGATGACCCATTAATATAACACAAATTCTCATTTGTGACGGACATACCCGTCACAAGTTTGTGACGGGTCAAATATTACCAACTTGAGTAGGTAAAGACAAACACTTTGTGATTCTCTAGACTTGTCTTATCTAAACAAATGGGAGATACTTGACCCGTCTTAAACTTGTGACGGATATACCCGTCACAAGGGAGACTTATTGATATTATAATTGGAACGTAGGTACAAGATTTAGTCATTCCAATGGCAATTTACATAATCAAAACATGCAGCACCATAGGGTTATGTTGATGAATTTCATCATGGAAATTTAGTCATTCCAATGGCATAGAAGTTTGGAAGGAAGGTTCAGATTTTAGACTTTAGACAATAGGGTGGAAGCCGCTAAACAACACAAGGTGCAGCAATCGATTTAGTCTCTACGAGTTTCATATGGATAGGAAACCACGGGAACATACCATAAAGGCTAATGATTCCATTCGGAACAAAGAACATCAAGAGTACAAGGAGACACCAACAAATAACTTTCATCATCCATCCACCGTGATGCACATTATCACGAGGATCCTTCTGATTCTTCACTCCAATCATCATAACAGCTAGAATGGTGAAAAACAGAAAATTCCCCAGACTTACTCGCAGCACAGCATCTGTTTGAAACCATTCCTTATCAGGTGTATGCTGAAAATAATTGATCCCTGCATTAACAGCCAATAAATCAGTATTCTCAGCCAATAATTGCCACCGTTCCTTATCAGGTGTATGCTGTACTAATCTGTGTTTTAGAAGCATCATTCAGCACAAGCAAGAAAACCCTCAAATAGATACGGCCTACCAGTATTGATAATAGCACAAGCACGTCGAAAATTTAACGCAGACTACATAAAACACAGAAACTACCAATCTATTGAATTAGGCACAATGATCACCAATCAACCCCTCCCTGAAAGATGACAGTGACACAACTTTCGCATTACAGAGTTAACGGAAAATCAATTCCCCCTTGCTAAGCTTGTGGTCAGCAATATCAAGGGCATTAACTTAATTGATGGACACACAAAAGTATTGATTGCAAGGAAGATCTTACAAAAAAAATTGAAAGACAAAAGAATAAAAATGGTGAATTGATTGAAAGAAATTATTACAAGGAATCTTCTCGAGCAAAGGAGCAGCAACTTCGCGAAGAATCCAAGCAACAATCAAGGAAAGGGCGAAAAGACCGCAATAAGCGATACGAGCGGAACGACGGCTAATTCCAGAGACGACAGTTCTACAAGCGTCGCAAGCGCAAGCCGCGCAGCATGACGCCAGACATGAAGCCGCCCACATCTCCCTTTCTTCTTCTTCTTATTTGGTACTACTACAAAGACAGCACAATTCGACTAACAAATAAATGCCTGAAAATTAGAGCAACTAAATTAGGGTTGATACCATAAACAAAAAGTTAATGAAGGAATTGTTCAACAAAGGAACGAAAGGATTGATCGCAATTTTAGGAATCGGGAAAAGAAAGAGAGAGGGTACCTGACGAATGGTCGAATGGATGGAACAAATTGTGTTGACGCAAAAAGCAAAGTCTTTGTTTACATCCGGGATCCGTCAAACAAGACCCTCGAGCGGGTTTTGAGTCGGGTAAAATACGGGTCGGGTGTATTTGAGTTTGCAAATTATGGGTTTGTACGGATTGGGCTAAGGCCAGAAACGGGTTATATTAACGTTTTTCCAAATGTTATTTTTATTTAATTTTAATTATATAAAATATAGTTATTCTTAATCTTTATAATTATTGAGTTTATGGTAGGTTACAAACAATCTTTTCCTAATACTTTTAAAAATGCTCTCTTCTCGAAACCCTAGCCTATCTCCCTCTGATGGAGATGATCCGATCAACCACTCTACTAAAAAATGCAAAATGAATCAATCAAGTGAGGATGCTAATATGGATTTTTGACGGGGACCCGGTTTCCCTGTTGAAAACTCCCTGATAGGGGATCAAACTGGACAGAATGTACGCTTATCACATAAGGAGTCGCTAAACAATGGTGACTCGCCGTCCTTCGCTATATGGTAGGGCAATGATTTCTCGATTAGTGATAGCCTATCGCACACCTATACAAAAATACCTTAGAGTACAACAAATGAATGTAGTATATAGGGGTCGAAATCCACAATGAAGCTTGGTAGTTCTATTGCAATGCTATGTGTAGTCTTTCTATCTAGGTCGATTTAAAAGATTGGTTTGTCTGTTTGTTTGATTAAAAATGCAAATAATAATAAAAAACATCTAGGGATTTCGGGTCAACATGTAAAAGTTTTAAATGCAAATGATAAGCTAGAGATGAGATAACATTGTTCAAACGTTTAGGCATAAAGACACCCGTCTTACGACATTAGTATCTCGATATTAGCAATCAACCATAGAATGGGTCCTAGAGGCTCTCGACTACTAGGTCACTCTACTAACACATGCAAAGTCTAGCCCAAGTTCCGTGCCTCTCGACTTATAGAACGAATTAACCCACTTAATCAATGATTATGCGCTTTAAACAAAAATTAATATTAACCAAAGCGAGCATGTGAAAGAAACATTATGAACAACATTAGTTATGTCATATTGCATATACTTTTATTACATGTCTCCCCTAGTCCCTAAACTAGAGAAATTAGCTACTCATATTAATAATAAAACTACGAGAAAATGACACTCCCTCCCACTTATTATAAATGTCCCATTGTCCATTTCCGTCTATTCACAAAAGTGTCTCATTGTCTATTTTTGGCAATGTTTTATTCTTATTTTAATCACTTCAACCCCACAACAATACCCCACTTCACCCTATAACAATACTTATTTTAATCACTTCACTCACAATAATACCCCACACTACCTTCCCTCTCTCCAATTACCTCACCCCACTAACAATACTTTACATTATTTAACTC